>JAQGCC010000834.1:0-29502 GCA_034698905.1 Xestoiulus laeticollis
GAAATGCATGCTTAATTTTTTTTATTAAAGGGATTGCGCATATGCCAAACAAAAGAGCAGTACATTTATTACAAGTTGTTTTTACAATTTTTCTACAATTTTGTGGGGGCTGTAATTTGTGGGGGCCCCTAGGCAGTACCTAGTTTGCCTATATGGTAAATCCGGCACTGATTGTATACATGTAGGTATTCAAACCGGTTAATTTGTTTTTTTGTTCAATACAATAAGCCTCTATAGGTAACCTTAACGAACAATAGATAGAATAATTTGGTATAGCACACATAATAGTAATTATTATGGAATTTACGTTAAATCTCGTGAGAAAATTAGAAACCGCTTATTGTGAAAAGCACCTTAAGTGTATGCTTCTAATGAGAGGCAAATTTATCTCTTGGTGACAAAAAATTAGAGGAATGTCCGTTGTGAAGGGGGTTAAAATACATTGTTTTCATATATACGTCAGGGCAGGGGAATCGCAGAATTGTCCGTAAGGAGAGGTACGTGTCCTACATAGAGGGGTGTCCTTAAAGAAGGATTTCACTGTATTAGTTTTAATTTCACATGGATGGGTATGTAGAGATGTTGTTGTTGTGTCGCTCAAACAGGAAAATGACTCCTCTCAATACTTCGGTCAATACCATCTTTTACGAATACCAATATTTTGTGTGCGGGTGATACCGAATGATCCCTATAGACAATTTATAGAAAAATTAATACTTTCATGATTGATGTTATTTAATATAATGTATGTAGGCCTAACATTTCGATAAAAGTTCAATTTATATCCATTGCCCATTCTCCACATTAAAAATTAGAAATATTTAGAACTCCACATATTGAAACAATATTCTTGTGACAAACTCGTCGAAAACTTAACTTATTTAACATATATCTGCAAAAATAATTTCCCAGAATTTTGAAATATGCGATTTTCAGCACTTTCAATGTCGTTGAAGTGGTTCAGTCTATAGTCGTTAATTGATTTTCTTAACGATTTCCTTGATTGCTCTTATTGTGTTGCTGTGTACATTATATTATGATGGCTAATGCTTAATACATATAAGAGGGTTTGACTTTCGTTTTTTATGGAAGGTGAACTTGGTAAGACAACACCAAAAATCGCACCTTTTTTTTCCACACGGTGAATATGCAATGCGTCCACTGGTGGAGGTTGGACTCGGGTTTAGGCAGTTTAATGCGATGTTCAGCATTGAAAAGCAGCACGCAAATACTGGATTTTACACTTACGTTTGTGTCTATAGACATTACATTTTATATGTACCGGCTAATTCATTCAAAATCCAAGAGCCCACATCAACGCCTTCAATGTCTGAAAATTTTCTTATCAAATATACACTATACATACATGTATACTGTATTTATCCGACGGGAAGAAATATAGGCAAGTTAAGACATGCAAATTTATATCATGTGTTATAGTTTCATGGTTTTTTCACAATCAGTCCTGTTAATTAGTGATCCAAGCTATATACAAGCAGATATAAAATTTATTTATAGTTACAGCATATAGATACTTTGGAAATTATCCATGCAGTATACAAATAAATAATAGACAAAATTTAATCAAAGTTCATGAAATATAAATTTCAAATACAAGCATATTGCAATTATAAACAAGATAATTCAATAAATGGTTAAAATATTGCATATTCTCAATGTTATTTCGCTAAATATTTCAGTAGTAGACCACATGTTTTTCTTTATAAGAATTTTCTGTAAAAAATCACTTATACATTAAAGTCTCTTGTATTCTCTGCAAAAACGCCTGTAAAAACCAGAATACCATTCTGGTTTTATAAAGTTATGGCCTTTTATGCCCAAAATTTGTCCGTTTTTAAAACTGGAATGAGGTTTTCTTTTTACTTATAATAACAGTAAGGTCAATTGTATTCCTATTGAAAGTACTATATATGTATACATATAGTAGAAATTTCGTTTCATCCCTATATATATAGATTAAGGTTGTGATTTTGAAGTTATAATAGGCTATGTTTAGTTTATAACCTTTACACATTTCTGCGTATACATTGCTTATATAAAATTATATCCTTCTATACCGTATGGGGAAATACATGTAGATTTATAAAGTTGCACTATAAAGTTGTCTTATGAAATTCTTGAGCAAAATTTGTTGCGGCCCTGAACAAAAAAAAAAAACATTAAATATTTTACAGTTAATGCATATGGTAAATATATTGTATGTGTACGTGATGACCATTGAAAGCATGTCTCTGACACTAAACTTTTACATGTAAACGTGATATTCCTTTTTCATAAGGATCATGCACAAAAAGTTGACATTGTTTGATATGTCGGTAAATATTTACAACTTTGACAATTAATTTATTTTCATATTTTATCTAAGGAAAATCCATTTTTCATTCCTACTGTTTATACGATGTACACTTTATTTAGTTCATAGTTGTTTTAAGTTTTTAACACATCACTGTTGTTTCATATTTGGGATGTGCTAAATTTCACCGCAAATTTAGTTCCCATTTCAGCATATATCGTGCACATGTATTGCAGATTATTAAATTTGAGTTTACCCTTATGTGTAATGTCCCTTCATGCACTGATGCCTTCAAAATATTTTAAATGAAAAAATTAAAGAAAACTCATTTCAAGTTTCAGCTTGTCGAATTTCCATTAAGAAAAGTGAAAAAATGTAAGGCAAATATTATTTTGCGGGTCTAAATTATTTCCCGAATAGTCAATCAGTTTCACCACTGTATACATGTATATTGTAATTATGTTTATTAATATAATTAACGCAAGGAAACTAATGTGTTCAGTATAGGGTAAACATGTTTTTCACAATGTAGTGAGATTTCTCTGATTCTGCATATATATAGTTTGTATGTCGATCTGCTCCCATCCAGTTTAATCGGTCAACATTGATCTGTAATCAGAATTAGAAATTATTAAGTATGCCTACAGGTGCATCAAACTACCATTAGTGTAATTGACGATTATCATTTTCAGTTTTTGTTAGTGTTAGCATGCTCCTCATTTAATTAAAGATATTTGGCATATTTTGTGATGCCTCATTTTACTTGATAATTCTTGATGTTAATGTATCCATACTATATATCGTTTAATAATCCAAGAACTAAATAATGCAATATATACAAATTGTACATGGCTAAATTGTCAAATTGATACAAGCTTGAGACATTGTCCGAAATATTGTGATTTTATCCTGTTTTCCGCGATAGTCCTGCTCAAAAGTTGGCATGCAATTAACGAAATTTACATTTTCAAATTAATAGACGATAAATTTGTTTTATAAATTTATAAAGTGAAATGATGTTTTATTTAAAAAAAGATTTCATATATTGAATCACGTTTATTTACATTGTATTATATATTAAGTATTATGAATTAAGTAAGGTGTAGGCCCTTTCATAATTTAGCATTTGGATTAATTATTGTCGTATTCATCATATCATGTTAAGTGGTTATATATGGTTAAACATGCATTGTTTTTTTATACATTACAAGTATAATATTTTTTTTCATGATAAGTTTATTAACTTAAAATTGATATATTAGAAGCAAATTTCAAAAGATTTAAGATCAAGGCTTAGACTAATTTCATAATTATGGTCAAAATAAAATAAAATACAAAATGCAAAAATAATAGACAAATGAATTATCCTTACCTTTTTGGTGATTTTCATTTTTATCCTATAATACATATAGCACGTCTAGAAAATTCCCAGAAGTTTAACATTGTGTCAGCAACTTTTCCATTCTTGGTACTCTTGCGCTAATTAGAATTGCCTTGATTTATAGCCTTGCTTGGTTTGATGTTCTCAATAAACAAATCTATAAAAAATAATCAAAATTTTCTATATATATTAGAATGTGTTTCTGAATTATACAAAAACTTAATGCACAAAAGTATTTAAGCTTTCTAAAACAAATTTCTATATTTTAGATGTGTCTGGCAGTTTAATCCGGGTTTAGTAACTAATTTCTGAATATCATGCAATGTAAAAAATATATACACTTTTGCACAAAACCTTTTCACGAGATATTTAAATGTTCCTTAATGTTAATATAAGAAAGCCTTAAACGCGACTCGAGGTTTAATGAACAGTTAAACAAGTTGGTTAAGCCTGTCATTAATTCAATATACATGTAAGTTATACACTGTATATATAATGTATGAAGCACATCATTGATGTCAAGTTATATACCACCACCTAATTGCTTATACTATACATAAATGTATACATTTAGCATGTTATAAATTATCCTCATTTTACAAACCTTTTGAAATTTGGGTTAGTTTGGATTAAGGATTCTTACATGAATAAACACAAAAGCACAAATATGTTACTTAAAAATGATTAAGATACAAATGTATTATCAGGGGATTTTAATATACGAAGTATGTTTATGTAAAGACATGGGATTTGAAAGTACAGTGAAACCTGTGAATAAGGGCACCTAATCAGTCGGCACAGATCGATTTTATAGAACAAACTTACCTTTATATAGCGTATTATATACCTGCGAAACGCGACTTGCACACTCATTTCCCGGAACAGAATCACGATTTTACCTGTGAAGAGCGTACGCCAAAGCAATTTCTTCGGTTTTGTTTATATTAAAAAAACATTAAAAATACAACATCTTTCTTTGTGCATCTTAATTATGGTAATATTTACAGCCTATACACGTACATGTTTGCATTTGTATACATGTACAGCAGCATGTACACGTGCATGATATATGTACAGTTGTAAACACATGCAGCATGTACACGTACATGTGTACAGTTGTACCTGTACATGTATATACCCGTGGGTGTGTAGCCATCACTTTAGCTATTCACAGGTTTCACTGTACTGAAATAAAGATAAATTAAATTTTTTTTTGATTTGAAGTGTAGCAAATGCTATATAGGTGGAGACTATGATTGAGGCTAGGCGCCATAGTGAAATATATTATTCATATTTTTAAGCCTAAGGTTGACCTGGGTGCCAGGGTGCTGGGTAAGAGGATGGCGACGAGAGGGTGGGTGGGGGTGCTGAGACCCTGAATATGATTTTTACATTGAGGTGTGAAAAGAAAGTGTGCAAACAATACAAATGGCTTTTTTTCCTCTCGAATTTTTGCAGTCGCTTGTTCACATTAGTCCATATATGAGTAAAATTGCATAACTTCGTTAGAAAGTATAGAAAATGACGAAGCCTTGTGCCACACTCTTGTGGACCTGACGGCCATCTTCATTTTGGCAATCGTGTTGACGTTACTATTTATCAATTTATAAATCGACAATGGGATTATCAGCATGTGCCTTGGGATATTGCGAAAAACAGTCATGCGTTAATTTGCCTTGAGAAAGTTGATGTTGATAATATACATAAGTTAATACGTACTTAGTTTTATATCTATGCTATATTTGGTATGGTTTTTACGTAGATAATCACATGTCCTAGAGTTAAATATCTTCAAGAATTTCGTGTGATTTTCTGTATTTTTTAAAATTTTTAAAAAATTAATAGAGGATAACATGCTAAATGAAATTTTCGAGCACATATTTTTGAGATATGTTAGTGGCAAATAAGACACCGAATAGAAGATTGTTGTATAAGGACAACATTTTTTTAATATGTTATTCTGTTAATAAAATTTCATATAGACACAAGTTTGTGAAAAAGAAAACTATATGTCATAAAGTTATGACTTTAATATCTGAACATTTTGTTTGTTTTAAGTCATTTCAAGAAAAAGATACGGATTGTTAAAGTTGAATTTGTAATTAAATGCTCAACACCATTTTCAGTAACGTTTATAAGAAATAATTTGAAAAAATGCATTTTTGATGCTGTCATTTTAATTTAGAAAAAATTTCACACATTTAGGTCATACAAGTTTGGAATTGCAAATAAAATCAGCTTCTGTGTAACGATGCATATATACCATGTGATAATAATAATCCTAGTATATGTAATTTTTAGCTTAACGGGATGTTAGTACATTATGTTATTATTTTAATAATAAGTAATTAACGTGTACGTATAGCATTCTATTCCTTTATGTGAAATAATTACATTTCCGGAAATTTTTTCAGGGAATTTTATCCTGAAAGAAACGTATAAGTTTTTGAAATTTTGTTGTATTTTTAAACATGTATACCAAAATTTCTCTAAATATCGAATATCAAAAGCGTTATATAAAACATATTGATATATTTTTATCAAAAAAATTCATCTTTATAAAAAGATATCTTAAAATCAGTCTTTTAATTCATAATTAATTCAGTTTTATAAGTTCATAATGTGTGTTTCATTTAATATGCGAATAGTTAAAAATGTGGAAATTGATATAAGGAGATATATACATTATACCTAGATTACTTATACTATTACCTATATATTGAGCTATGTAAATTAACTAATTGTTAACTGTATCTATTAATTTTCTATTACTTATATGGCAAGCATTACATCATATAATAAAGTAGGCTTACGATGTATAATAAACATTAGCAGGGGTTAATAATTGGGGTCATAAGTCTCGCTGTCGGTGGTTTCATAGTTCAATTAATAAAACACTTAAATCTGTTAATTTGTGATTACCTATAATTACCTATAACCATGAAATCACCGATTATGAGACTAATGACCATAGATTATGTGAAATGACGATATATGCATGGTATAATCCATTATATATCTATTTACTACAGTTTTTATTTACAATCATAAATAAGTGTTATAAAATTTATATGGCTGAAATCATAGCCACTTAAAAATTGAAACTGAATCTGAAAGTACATTATATACGAGTTGGTTTTATGGACATTAATCAGTTAGACATGATGTACAGTAGTTTAATTTGGATTACAATATATGTTACATAAGCTTAACCGTTTAAACTGTATTAACATTTGTATAGTTGACTAGGTTTCAGGGGTTAAGATCTCATCCAAAATATGAAAATATTATGTGATTGCACATCGTTATTTCAAGTTTTAAATACAATTTGTCAAACAATTCACTGCTATCTCTTTTTTAAGACTTTTGTAATAAGTATTTTTTATGTTATATATCTTCGTGATTAGCATGGTTCATAAATTTGTATTTAAAATTTGCATGAAAAAGTTCTGTAGTCAACTGTTGGAACCATGCAGACTTAATTCATAATTTTAACAGATTACACAAATTGTACATTCTATATGAGCTTTTAGCCTGATGTTATTGGAGCTCATGAAACTTTTTTCCCAAAACCATGCATTTCATGCAAAAGAAGTTTATTAAACATAATTTGATAAATATTGCAGCGTGCAATATATATAATTGTTATTTAAAATTTGCTTGAACAAACTAATTATTATATAATGAGCTGTATATGAAAACACGTTGATACTGTTATTTGTGCAAATGCAGTTTTAATCTAAACTTTCATCTAAATAAAAAAAATTATAAGTTGATTTGATAAATATCTTTTCGTACACAATTTGTATTAAAAACTTTTGCATTTGTATTTAAAATTTGCTTGAAAGAGATACTACATGTACCAGCTCCTTAATATTAAAAAAAATCCCTTATCCATATAAGGATATTAACTTTTCCATGGAATGATAATTAACAGATTTAACATGTTGTAGCCCATGTAATAACAACGTTTAAAAACTTATCATGTGAAACATAATAAGTTAAAAATATATATAATAACAGCAGTATTTGTTAAATATTTTCGTGCAAAAATATGTAAATAAAATGTTATTTACAGGTGGTACCTGCATAAGATGTGACTGGGTCAAACTGTTAGTTCAGGCAATCTTGGACAGGCCAATTTGTGTTGCTATAAAAAGTTTTATAAGTAAATAAATCGTTTAAATGACGTTGAATTGGTATGTGCATTCCGTAAGTGCTTCAAATGTCGAAAATAAGAGCTGCTTAAGGCTTCTAGCTAAAGGGTTTTTGTTAACGACTAATTTTCAAATTTGTGGAACAAGCAGACAACGATGAGGAATAAGGGTAAAAACGAAACAACTGGGCCAATGCCGAATTGCCAATGAGAAAAGCCTTTCATCAAGCATCGTAGCTTCACGTGCGGTGTTTCCTATTTGGCCGTGCATGGCGCTGCATGCATGCACAATCTGCCCGGCACTCTCTTGCGAAATAGGCAGCTAGCTATTTCATAACTTTTTTTTTGCTGCAATTGCTATAATGACTGTGTCCCGGTCGGGAATTCACTGTTTGACATTTTTGTATAGTGGGTGGATACAAGCTGTATACGAGTTTAAATTTAAAATATATAGACTGCTGAAGGCGGTTATTTTATGGTCATTTTCTTTATCCATTATACAGAGTGGCGCATCAGCCTCATCTGAATAACTGTTATTTACGGACATCTTGTGCTTCATGTGATGCTAATGTTGTGCTGATATGCTTGAACCACGTGTATACAAGGTAAGAAATAATTTCCCATGCATGATTATATACAATTATCCTATATGTGATGTTCCCATAGGGGAGGTGTATGTAAATGTTATTGAGATGTTCATGTTTCAGTCATCCAACACATGTAAATCATTAAAATTATTACGGGAATATAGAACAATGCGATGCTAAAATCTCGAATGGTTGTATTATGTTAAAATTGGAAACTTGATATGACATTGCTGTCATGTCTTACATAAAATATTTAAAATTCACTATAAGATTTCATGTTATTTTTTTCTGCTTTTTCTGACAATAATGAATTTCTCTATTATAAATATGAATTTCTCTTCAACATTATATTTGGGATGCATGCCTCTAGGTAGGTTACTTTAAGATATGCCTTATTACTCTTTTGATACAGAATGTTCATATAAATCTAATTAATATTAGGTACATTATTTTCAAATTTGTTACTGTTATAAATATAGCTGTAAAGTTTAGAAAGAACAAATCACTATATATAAACTTGTAGTACCATAATTGAGCATTTCAAAATTCAACCATTGTTAATACAAGCATGCCCAAGCCTTATAGCTTAAAATATTTTGACTTTGTAAGTATAAATTACATAACAAATTTGATTGATGTTACGTTAAATGTATATCTGTGCTGAACAGTGCGTTTAATTAATTCGTTTAATTTTTACATGAATAAACGCAACTCGTTGTATACGATAACTGAAAAAGTTGCGATAATTAATAACTTCTTGAATATTAATAATAATAAATACATGTACTTCGAACATGACAAAGACAGTTTCAAAATAAAAGCATACATTTAGTGGTTAAATGAATCGGGAAATATCATAAATATATATTGGTTATACTGCATGAAGTCTGGGTCCCCTTATAAGACCTTTTCAGGTATTTTCGTAAAAGTTCATTTTTTTATAAATGTGTTATTTATGTTATGTATATTTTATAACGTATTAGTTTTAATTTTTAATATGATAAATATCTTAATATATATAACGTAAATATATCCGCTGTTAGTTTTTAAAAGCACTCTTGAGTATAAACAGTTAATGGATATTCGTTGTTTAGGCAACATCTGTAGGCCCATGCTTAATGAACTTAGCTTATTTTGCAGTTTATATATTTCATACGATATTTAAATTTTAATATAAAATTTTTAAAATTAATGCTGGAAAATAACTTTGATTTCATGTGCTTATATATGTCTTACAGACTGAAGTAATTGGGTGAACTGTATGGACAATTTAACATCATAAAATATATTTACTAATAAATAGTTATGGCTTGTTTGTAGATAGTATTTTTAAGCTAAAGTGGAAATTCATTCAAGTATTATATGCGACTATATACATGTATATAACCTAATACATGCATGTTTATTTATTAAAAATTATGATATGCCAAATAGTATTATCCATTTCATGTTTTTTTGCTTTCTGATTTGTGACTATATCACGTGGTCATTAAAGGAAATATATTTTTATGTTTTGATTTAACACGGTTTTAAGTATACCTTTTACAATTACCTGTAAATGTTTTATTTAATTTTTACTTAATGCAGCTACTTAATTCATTTTCTGCTAAATGAGCAGATCAAGCATTGTCAAATGGAAAATACGTCAAACATATTCCAAAGCTTGGATTATAGGAAAAAGCTGAAAAGTTTGAATTTTTTTATTTGTTTCATGTTTGTGTATAAACTTGGGCATAGCTGATCACATCGAAAACATTTAAAAAACCATTTATTTTCATGAAGAAATTTCATATATAATTTGTGCTTTTTCATTTCATTTATGCTTTAATTCAAATATGCCATCTTTAGATATATGTAACTTTTATGTTTAAAAACGTTTGTGGTTAAATAGACCACAGGTTGTCATTAAAGTTTTAGGTGATCATTGGGTTAAGGTTGAAAACTTAGTAACATTAAATCGTCCCAAGCACCATAACGAATATATTTATACATTACTTGGTGCAACTGACCTTATAATTCGGTTCGTCCATAGGGTTGGTATCGTGATTAATTTCCCTACCAACTTCATTTGATCCTGATGCCCACCTGTGAATATATTAATAATCTTTATGAGTCGTGGTTACCCTTTGATTTCAAGCACATTTTCGTAGCTATACGAAAAAAAAAAGGTCGCTATATCTAATAACAATCCATGCAAATATTGATTATTATTGTACGGCATCCGTGTTTGACATCTCCACCCAAAAACACACACATGGACGAAAAGGCCGTCGTCTGAAAACTTTTTGATTCGTGACGAATTTATCCATGGGATAAATGAAACGCCATAAAATTAAGCCAGGGAACGGAATGATATTCGGAGGTGTAAAATGTGCGCGAATTAATAGAATTTTTTTTTCTAATATGTTGTAATTCCCAGTTGCATGGTTCTGGCCAGTGTTGGGACCGACGACTCATTTAGTAAAATTGGTGCTTTATGACCCTCGCGTGTTGTACATGCAAGCTGGGAGATGAAAAAGCGGTATACGGTCTGCACGACAATTTAGTTAATTTGGGATGCATTCAATTTACTAATATTACGACATGGGTACTTTCACGAAGGGTGTTCGTTTTTATGGCCCATAACTACGATTATAATTATGCTAACTAAACGGATTCGCGACTGCAACCTATAACTAAAAATCTCATGATTGACGCTAACGTTAGGAAACATATATTTATGCAGACAATAATTATACAGAGGATAGACATAATGCAAGCTAGGGCTCTACATTTATTTCATAAAATGAGGCTGGACCACCAATAATTTTATCTTGTCTTAGACGAAATAGATATCGGAAAAATTCACAGAAGCTCAGAGTGAGTTTAATATTTTTTTTATAAATGTCGTCCATCTTATAAACTTTCAACTTTTCATCAAATTTAAGAAGTCTCAAATGCCCATGGCAAATGTCCAATAAAATTGATAGAGGGCATGCAGCACATATAAATTTTTGTGATTGTTTTTGGTCCTTGGTTAAATTTTTTTATGGCTTTTGACCAAAGTTGACATGTTTATTTCTCCTATATATTCAAACACCTTTACAAAATATGATTATTAATTATAAAATATTTTCTTGACATGCTTTTGTGGTAATAAAATAGTTGGGATTTAGTGGTGATATCATTGCAGATACAGTAGAACCTGTGTAAAAGTTTGCTCTTGGGACCAGTGAAAAATGTTTTAGACAGGATATACTTTCAGACAGTTTCATTTTAACATGTGTCCCAAGTCTAGACCGTAACATTTCATGCTTTTAGAGTGGATATTCTTTTACACAGGATGCATTTAGACGGTTTCTACATGTAGGCAATTTGTTTTTAGAACGATCTAAAAGAAACAATTTATATAACACTGCCTTTTTATTCAATACCTATTTCAAATACTGCTTGGGAGGACACGAGATATATAATGCTACTCACTTTTACATTCTATATGGTTTTGATAGTACATTTTGAAGTTTTCTTTCATATGGGATTGTTCTATACATTTAGCATTTTGTACTTATTATCCATGCATGCATATCAGTGAAAATGGTGGAAAAAAAATCAACATCTTAATGATAGTTTTGTCAAGTGTTTCTATTCCTGAATATCTAAATATTTAGGTTTATTTGCATCTTAAACATGCAGTAAAATTTATACACATTCGCTTACGCATTTTATTTTACCAATGACGTCACTGCTCTTGAAAGCCATGATGGATTTGCGAGTGTTTTAAATTTGAAGGCATGTGGTTACTCGTAATTTATTTTCACACACTCGTGACATATGTCAACGAGGCTCATTTTACTTCATGCATAAAACACAATTTATGCTTTTCGTCCATTACCGTTTAAGTCGTGAAATTCATAAAGATAATCCACGATTGGTGTCTCATATTACCCTTGCATGGAACTACTTTAATTAGTCTCAATCATTAAAATTAGTTTGGGACAGCCAATCTTAACTATACGCAAATACATGAACAATTGAAGAATGGTGATTTTTGATTTATTTAATGCTTGGAATGGAATGCTTTAGAATGCAGGTTTATATTATAGCTAGCATTGCATATACAGTGAAACCTATTAATCTGACCACCTCGGCATAGTGACCACTTTTTACAAATTTGTTTTAAAGCGTATATATGTTTTCCTTCATGCAAATTTTCTGTATACTATAACTACCTGCATGCAGTGATCAAATTTAGCCATGTTTTGGGTGGTCACCTTTGGCAGGTTTTACCGTATTGAGTCATTTCAAAGTCGAATGTGGGAATATTGCATATATATTTCGGAAATATTATGATATCTGCATTACGGATTTTTGAAATTGCATATATGTAGATCTACTTAAAATGGCATATACAAGTCCATAATTATAAGTTAAAAACTTTTATTGTCCTGATAAGAAAATCTAATACAGTATTCGTAACACGTATACACAACAGTTTTTTTTGTGCTATAACTAAACTATTATTACCTATAAACTACAGTTACCATAGATATACATGTACAGTATACATGTAGATGTCAGGCATATACATTCCTCAAAATGAAAGTATACTTGGTAGTATGTACTTGAAAGTAGGCCCTATACTAAGTGCACTTTTTTTAAACAACTTAGTATACTTTATAGTATACTTTCGTATACATTGTACTTCTAAGTATACTTTACAGTAAAGAATTCTAGGAAAGGTGTACTTGATTTTGAGTTAGTATAATACTATAAGTGCACTTTTTTTTGGAGAACTTGGTATACTTATAGTCATATGTATAATTTTGGAAGCCACATGTATCCAGTTTTGTTATAGGCTGTTCAAAGTGTATGCAAACAGTGTGCTTTATTAGCACATCAGAAGGTAATTCAATTTGCATAATTGCCCAGCTATGAATACATTATGAATTCAATACGTGAGTACAAAAAGCTTTTTCCACTTCCTCGTATTTATTATCACCGAAATCACAATAATGATCATTCATTCTAACGATAGCACTTTATTGATGACATTGATGAGGTTGGAGCCAAATGTCACATTAGATAGTATTTATGATGTTTCCTATGTGTGGATTAATGCTAGAACCTAAATATTTTATTTGAAATCCATGTTAAAAATTTCTGATCTTGACTTATCACCCCATGCATGCAAGAGAGCTGTTGATGAAGTCATATTTTTTTGGGTCAGTGTATGCAGGATGAACAAGATGGTCGCACCTGGTCCATTTGATAAATTTTATTACCCTAAAAACATTAACACGAGGGGGCGTCGCATCCGTCTGGATCTAGGAGTGAGGCACAGTATATGGGGATGAGGTTTCAACCTCACTGAAAATCTGGGGTCTCGCTGAATTTCATATCGGAGGGATTCTGATGCTATTACATACAAGTTTATTTTCTTACCAAGCAGCCAAAGATTTATGCATTTATTTTTATTAGACAATAATGACCAATGTTTTGGTGGATACTGAACTAAGTGTGGTCGATGAAATGAAGACAGTTGGCGGTTGAGGGTTAGCAGTTTTTTTGAGCCTGTGAGGGTCGCCATTTTGCACGATTATTCTGGCTGCATTTCAAGTGGGTAAACAAAATTCCCTGGAGAAATTGAGTATCAAACCCATTTGGTGCCGGATCAAATAGCGTCGAATTGTTAGCATTAAAAAGTGTGCGAGGCGAATAAGGCCACCATTATTCCGATTTCATTTCTTGGAAGCGCCATATGGTTGCCTCTGGAAATAGATGACCGTCAATTTTTCAAACTCAATTCATAAATAAGCTAACAACAGCAGCCTTATTGATGTTTATTTCGGTGACTTTTTTTTTTCTGCTATTCCTTATGGCGTTTGCCTTTCAGACTAATTGGACTGCCTCTATATCTTCCTATACAATATAATCCAAATAAGTTTCTTATCGATATCCTACATGTATATAGTTTCCTACGAAATATATGGTTATATCTTATTTCCTGAGCAGGAAGATGCCAAGTGGAACCAAAACGCTGAAAACTTGAGATATTTTTCAAACAAGTTTAAAATTTTCATTTGGTGAAACATTTCATCTTTTGCATTTAATTTGAAATTTACATTTTTCAAATATAAGAGCTAATACAAGTACACGTGAAGAGTATTATTCTGGTTTTGTTCCTGAGACAATAAATTATGATATATAATAGCCTGCAGGTCACGTTTTCTATTTGTCCTAGACAAAATAAAAATCAGACAAATTCCTGTTAGTTGAACTTGGGCACATGTACTCCAAGTGGATAAAATGCGTGATCTCGCCAAATTAAGAGGATAAAAACAGCTGAAATTGTCAATACAATGCATTCTGAATGGTATTTAAATGAAGCGCCGTTACGACAAGACCACTGAACACGTGATATTCACTCCAATATGTGCACATGTAAAACAATTTAAACAAATTCCTCAATTTTTATTTCGTCCAAGACAAAATAGATAACATGAACGGGGATATTCACATGATTGAACCATTAAAGATATTTAATATTCAGCATGATCATCTAATATGTCGTCCATAATAAATTAAGCCACATTTTGAATAATTTAAAGATGAACTGTTCCACTTGCATATATGTCGTGCATTTTTAGTATGTTTACACTTGAAAGTTTATTTGTTATTTTGCTCTCTTTTAGTCGTGCACCATAACATGTTTTAAAGGTGTTTCTAAATAGACTCGATCCATTTGTAAACCACCCCCAAATATGGTAAATATCTCACCAGACAGCATTAAATTAGCAATGTAAATTCTAGTGCTTTCTATACACAAGATACAATTGTCTAGAGTAGATTAACATGTATATATTACTGGTTATCTGTTGACTTATTGCTTCAAAGGCTACATTGTGACAAGTGGTACCAGTATATACAGATAAGATTAGAGGGAAATGTCGTTATGGAATTTGCATAGGGTAATTGTCCTAAATATGCTCAACGGACGGTTTGACATTTAGCATTTCAAACTTAAGCAGTTGCAATCGGGAAAAAAAAACTGGAAATTTTAATAATAAAAATGTCTATACTTAGAAATGTTATTGTTGTTGTTGTGGTGTTTATTAATGTTTACTTTATGGCAGCTTTTAAAATAACATGGCGTTTCCGCCATATTTAACTCTAGTGATCTAATGCGAATGTGACATTACTTTCCAGTTTGATTTTTTTATGAATTTTAAATTTGGTATAAAAGGCACCCTCTAAGGATTGTTCTACAGTGCCACCCAGTGGCAGATCTAAAAATTGTGACTATTTTTTAAGTTATATGTGTGAAATGGATGTGTTTTTATAATTGACCAAAAATATATTGTGACATTTGACTGACAACAATTGTTATGAAGATAGGTCGAGTAATATAACAAATCAATGCCAGTAATAGTGGATCATCGTTACTGGAATATTTTTCTGATACACAGGTACAGTGAATTTCAAGAATTTAAAAACAATTATTTAAAATAAATATGGATGTTATATTTGATTTGAATCTATTTTGTTTTTACAAGAGGGCTTGTAAACAAAGGAAGTTTTATGCATGTGTTATAATACGATATTAGCACGATAAAAAATTATTTACATTTTGCCAAATCAGTACCGGTACAACTAGTAATGTTTTAAAATTTAAAAAAAGCATCAAGTTGATAAACGTATTTTTATGTACAACACTATCCTAATAAACTTCTCGCAGTGCTAAAGGAACCTGCAATTTTAATTTACCATAACAGGTTAAAAAGATTTAATAACCTAACGATTAACACATTAATTTCGTATTATTTGAATATGACAATGTGCATTTTGCTTGATTTAAAAAAAAAAAATTGAAACAGTGCATGCAGTATATATGATTTCACGGACAGGTTTAAAGATTAGTTGTTTTGATTTGCAATTTAACTTTAGTTTTCAATAAGCAGGTTATAAATAAAATTCTGTTTTTCTAGTTGTTAATGAATTAAATTTTATATCCTGTTTTGGATTGTAATAAAGATGCAATATAAATGCCACAACCAGCCTATATATGCAAAAAAGTGGGATTTTGTGGAATATTAATGCTAGTCACGTGATGACTATACTTGATTTACAGTAAACGAAGCATGCCATTTGATCATTTGTTATATTTAATGAATGTTTATATTTTTTATTATTACCTTCTCTGTTACTAAAAATAAACTGTATAATTTAATTTAGGTTGAAACTATTCGTATATTCGAATATTTTATTAAAATTATTGTGATTTTAAGTACGGGTAACATCGTATAGGCTATTTATAATCACTTTCGCTTTTTAACGTTTAATTTTGGAGAAAAAAAAATCTGATAAAATGTTTGTCCAGTGAAAACTGTGATATTTATGTGATTGTTTCACGCTATCTTCCAATATGGCAGGCACTCATCTGCAGATGAAGATAAATTTATTATAAATGTTCAATTTTTTTTCTATATGTGTAGATTATATTTATACACATCAAGCTAAATGCTCCCTTCCTAAACTTGGAGGTAAAATGTCAAATAGCTCATATGAAAAATTCAGTAATATAAAAAAATGATGACAAACCCGATAATAAAATTAATTATGGCGATATATTATATGTCCCACCTGCAGGGGCAGGAAAACTGCTATAAATATTAGGTGTTATATAAGGGGAAACCATACCTAGTTCTTCAGCAAAAAAAAAAAAAAAACAGCATGCTATACTTCTAAATGTTAATGTAACAATGGCATTTCGATTAAAATTTCATGTATCCATATTGCTGTAATGTAATTTGTAAAGATTTACTAACCTTTATACAAACCATTTTGCAGTTTTGTTCGGTAGATCATATAACAAAGATATATCCTGTGCACAACTTTTTTAAAAACTTGTGTATATATAGCTAGCTTTTTTCATATTTTATGTCATGATGCCAACATCAAAAATTTCTTAAGAAATTACAAATTTCAGCCAGTTTTTCTAATCCCTATACTGAATAAATTGCTTACTACTATTGCACGTTTAACGCAGTTTTAAAGTTTGAATTATGAAACTTCAACTGTATGAATAAAACTAAAAACTTTGATCCTCTTATTTATATGATTCTTTTTAAGCTATTTTTTCACAAAAAAAATTATTAGACTTTAGGAAAAGAAGTATGGAAATTCATGACTATAATTCATATCAGTCAGAATATATATATATATATATATATATGTATATATATATGTATATACACATACATCTACAATATCTAAGAATCCAATTACGTCAAGGTGTATACATGTATACTAAAGTTCATTATACGTTAATTAATTTTCTTGAGCATAATGAGTATCCTAATATCTATGAGTACATCTGAAGATTGAACATTTTTGGGAAATGCTAATTATGCTGTAATTAATACGGTATCTTTGAAAGTAAATACAATGTATTTTCAAAATCTATTTCGGAAGTTGGATATCATGCATGGCGCTTTTCCTAATGACTTTTTCTAATATAAATCGATGTAAAATTAATAAAAATATATCATTGAAGGACTTCATCAAATTCTGCTTTCATCTGCTTGCATGTAAGTTTATTTTTAAGCAATTAATTGTTAAACGTTGATTGAGCTATTTAAAATCAACGTCCCTAACTTCCATTATTTCCACACCTCGATATGTGTGCATTTATGCTGCATATACAATGCAAGCCCATGCTCATTGAAACTGCTTTTTCCTGTATACTAATTCAACAATGATTGGTTAATACGAGTAATAAATTTTGATGAAAAATTGAGTTTTGGAATTCCTGAATGCTATAGTGGCAGGTGGATAAGTATATATTTGTGGGTTGATTTAAGATGTTATAAACGCAATACTGAAAACGCAACACATGCGTTTTTGTTCTTTGAAGGAATAGTTTGTATACACATTCGCAAGATTGTTGCAATGCCAGCATTAAATTTAGGACCGTTTGGAAGCAATGTTTTGGTTCCTATTTTACTGCTTTACAGTATGGTTACAATATTTATATTTAGTGTTATAATGCCTAGTCCACACCAAGGAAACATTTAATTATACATGAAACTTGAAACTGTTTCATGACATGTTTAAATGGTGTTGCGTTGATTTGGACACCTTGTTTCAAGAAACATGCTGTACCAGATAGGTAACGAAACATTTTATGTGCAACATTTATGCCATGAAATGTTTCAAGTTTCGTGTTTCATTAAATTGTTACCTTGATGTAGACTAGGTATATAAGGTACACCTTTGTACCAATATCGATGTTATACACATGTAATGTATACTTAATGGCGTTATAATATGTCTTGAAAATATATTTAAAAAATAGGTTCACTTTATGATACAAAAATATCTAAAGTAAATTTGGTTGAATTTTTTCTGCAAGAATAATTGCAACGTATTCGTAATAATATTCGTAGAAATATATGCATAAATGTAATATTTAGCATACGTTTGATGCCATGCAGTATTTGTGACCATAAGTTTAAAATAGGAGGTCCCATTGATATAAATGGGTACGTTGAATACATACAAATGGTTTTATAAGATGTTTTCTATTCAAATTCTCTAAACTTATAATTTTGTTTTGAGTACATGTATATATACGGTTCTAGCAAAAAAATCTAACATCTATACAAATGTTGAGTTGTGCCTATCACAGCGACATGGCCTATATAAATAATACAAATTTTAATATACATGTATAATTCTAAGAGTGGGATGTTTTGTATATCATGTGCATTTTGTTTTAAAATATTTACAGTGCAGAATGTATTGACAAATTATAAACAAGAAATATTACGAAACCATAATGTTCCATATATGTTCATTAATAAAAAAATATATCATCTGCAGTTCTTAAGTTACAATAAAATTATAAGAGTCCGGTTTTATGCCATGAAAATTATTAATAATAATCTTAATTGTGGCCCAAGAAATTAAGTGACTATAGTGTCTGTATACCAATTGCATACAACAATATTTTTTACTGTATACATAATATATCTAGTGTCATTTCTCTTCATTTTAAATTATTTTATACTTCATGATTTAAGGAAGTTGGTGGATTATTCCATTTGATGCACTTGCAGGTATACAAAGAGTACATATATACAGTGTATATTGATTATGAATTTCCAAACAGCAAATCGTGTAATAATACAAACCAAAACTGCATAAAAAACTTCTCCATCGGTGCTCCAAAATACATATAAAATTAAACTTACAAATAAACTCTCCAAGAAATTTTAATTTTATTTTAAATTTGCATTACTGTAGGGCATTTTTAGGGAACCGTTGTCAAAATTTATCAATAAAACTTGTGATTAACACGTAAAATAAAATTTTTTATCGAAATGGAAATTAACATTTTTTGTTTTGTTTAAGAGCTGGTTAGAAAAATATTAATCATAACTGAAAAAGGTTTAATCTCAATGACCCTTGAAAGGGCACTTAGGAAAACCCTGCATGCTTTAGAGGTCAATAGTCTTATTAGAGACACAACATTTACTGGATACAAGGTTTTTTAAAAACATTTATGGTCTATGCTTGTTATATATACAGTGCATATATATATAGGATCCTCACCATCTCATTGGACAAAACATATAACAATCAAATAATTCATTTCAAAATATCAAAATTATGCGCGTGATTTCACCGGAAGTGACGTCACACCATTCTGAACATCCACTTGACAATTTCACAATAGATTTACGGTTTGTTTCTCAACAAAGATTTCAATGTAGGGTTTGTATAACGTGCTTATAAATCTGTTGACTTACCTGAACTTCAGATCCAAAAATCCCATTTGGTTTTGCATCATTTAATCCGTTACAAAATGCGTCTATTTCGTGAGCTTTAAGCCTTAAATTCATTTTTTATCCCGTGCTAAAAGTTGCGTTCAAAGGTGTTGCTCTTCCAGCCAAAAACTGCTTTCGAGTGAAGTTGTTTGCAAGGTCCTCGTATAAATAGTGTAAATTGTAGCCGGGGACGTATAATTTGTATATTTGAGAGAGCTATAATATTTCTTTGAAATAATGACGCCGATGCTTTGATTTTTATTGCTTTGTCTGCAGTAATAATATTGTTAACAATCATAGGCACAACGAGTACTACTAAAACTAATAGAGCCGTCATTTTTATTAAGACCGGTCATATGATCGGTAATGGCAATTTCAAATTACTTTTAAAAGCCAGACAAAATCCATAAAAGTCGGGGAATTTTTATTCCTCAAGCTGGTTATACCAAAAAATCACACAATTGGCCGCACACACATTGCTAAAAATATATAAAGAAATTATTATTGCTGGTATCCCACATGCAGAAATATAAATGTTAGTGGATATCGTAAACTTTTATTATATGCTTTACTGAGTGTTGACTAACTAACCTCCATTCGAATGAGAGGGGTTTCTGAAAAATAAAAATTAAATTACACAAAATACTATTGGCATTATGCTTTTTTAGTGTCTATACAAGCAGGTGTGGTTGTATAGTCTTCTAATTAATAATTCATAGCTCAGATTTAATAAGCAAAAAAGCATAAAGTAGTTTTTTAGGATTGGAAACTGGTTTCACAGGTCCTCCGTTGCCAAGAGCGCCTTATAGCGACACGCCATTTTGAAAACAAAAGATGGCCGACAGAAGAATGGGAGGTCATTTTGTTTTCAGACGATATTTTCATGTTTCAAAACATTTTTAAAGCTAGATTTATTCCAAATGTGTACACATTGGATATATTGACATATACAGTGTGAGTATACAAAAAAAAATGCGAGTCTATTTCAATTGACCATAATATTTTTTATTTTTCAACAAAATCAAGTGTTTGTCATTGGTTATTGAGTAAGTATTGGATAATTCAATGGGGTACTGCATGCACACATGTGAACTGGTGATCAGTGAAATTGTTTTGAATGTCAGTCGAACCTACAACTGGTTGAGAACAGGAAATATTGATCGTGACGCTTGATCTGTTCAATATGGCGGCAATTCGAATCGTTATTATATACGAATTAGTGCAAAGGTTTATAATGTTATCGACAAGGTTGGCTTAGTGGTTATGCTTAACTCATTGAACTCGGGAGACCCGGGTTCGAACCCCGGTCGGCTATCCTGATTGTGGTTTTTCGTGGTTTTCCATAACCTCCCTTAATCGCCCATATAGGCGGATGCTGGGATAGTGCCCCAAAAAGCGGCCACGACCGTATACTGCCACATGGCATGTTACATGCTGACTACAGGGTAACGAATTGAATTGAGTTGAATTAGAATTGGTCTATAGTGCTTGGGCTTAAAGATGCCAAGACGTCTATGAAAAATTGACTAAATTGTGTTCGGAGGACAGGATCTATAGCGTTGTATACTTTGCACCTGATGGAAAACTTCTAGATGTCGAGACAATGACCATTGAGCGAAGGGCCTAATGGTTACTTAAATTGGGTGATGAGTTTCACTATGCTTCCATTTTGTTTTGTCAGTTCAAAAATTATGTTCACGGAGGATTTTTTTGCGACAGTTGAGTCAAGAAAATCCCATGTAAACAGGAGTTGAGACAATGTGAAGTTGTAAAAAATTTGAATAAGCTTACAGCAAAGCCTGTAATTAGTGTCCCACTATATAATAACACTACCTGGAAGTAGCATCCTTCAGTTGGCACGGATCAATATTACAGAACCAGCTAAACCTGCAATTAACATTCTCCGTGTAGCGCACCTTATGGTTTGGTCCCATGCGCTATTCACAGGTTTTGATGTATTTTGCAATCTTCAGTACTAACCATCATCAAGAAAGACTTGAAGCTTAACTTGCTTCAAAAGATGTCACGTAATTAAATACAGTGAAACCTGTATATAACGGCCCTCCATATAGCGTACTACCTGGAAGATGCATACCCCTATGGTCGGCACGAATCGATTTTACAGAACAAACTCACCTTAATAGCAGATTCCCTGCGAAATGCGACTTGCGCACTCGTTTCCTGGGACAAAATGACGAATTTACCTTTGAATAGCGTACTTGAAGAGCATTCGCCAATGCAATAATTGGTGAAATGTGACACAATGGGAGTGGTAAATCCAAAACTGTGTTACGCTAGGCCCATGTAAATGTCATGGGTTATGCCAAATATGTATTGTACACTACATTAGTACATGTACTACATTAGCATAAGCGCCATAAGCGAATGCATGCTGACATTTAGAAAAGGGATGCGGAGCCCCTACATGTACACCTGCACAACACATTTAAAAATGGCTTCATCTACAGGATAAAAACGAAATGCTCTTTCCCACATTAATAATAATAATCAATTAATTCAATCAATGTATTAATAATAGTTAACTCTTTAAATGTACAATTCTGTAGCAGTATATACAATTAAACAATTGTACATGTACATTTACCCATGGGTGTATGGTCATTGCTTTTGCTGAACCTCCATATAGCAGATCCCTAGAAATTCCATACCCCAATGGCTCGGTCCCAAGCGAGAACGCTATATACAGGTTTCACTGTAGCTGAATTTTGAGGTCGTGGAACAAGATTGACCAATTGGTTGATGCATCAATCGGTGAATGACCGAAACATCTTTGGGCTTGTGTTGCAGCTAATGGTGGAAACTTTGCACATACAATTTGTATATATTGAAGTAGCATTTTCTTTGTTTGAATGAAAAGTATACAAATGTGCAAAAAGCACTCGATTTTGTTGAAAAATATAAATGTTATGGTCAATTAAAATAGGTTGACATTTTTGTACTCACCCTGAATATCCTATTGAACTATATTTTTTCTGAAATTTTTTTGATTGTTTTTGATTGTTGGCATAATTGAAAATTTGTTTTAAATTTGCATTTTATGCTAAATAATTGAAACATTTCCTTGATGAAGAACAATTCTAGTAAATTAATGATTAGTTTTAACTCAGATTTGCTATATCATCTGCATACAAATATTACATATGTTTCAAAACATTTGGCGTCAAATAGACCCTATATATAGGTGGTCATTAAAATTTTTAAAAATAAGGTGGTCATCAGAGTGTTAAAAATATTAAATGATATGAAAATATATTAATTTTAATATTTCATTAAGTTATTTTCTGCATACTATTCTCTGCAAATTTAACATGTCAAATTTGAAATTACAACATTTGATTTTTGTCATTTTGGAAATATCTTGTTTATTTGAATTATGTTATATAGGATTGTCCCATTTCAATAACAGGTTAGTGTGCATGCCCCATTTTCAAAGGCAGTCTCACCATTATGTCAGAGGCAATCTGCTCGTTTTTTCATTAAAAATACATGTATTGTTCAATATTTATCCAAATCTTAGCAACCTCTGATTTTCACCATAAAACTGTGCCATAAATGAGCGGTTTTCATAATTTTCAAATGTAATTGACCAGGCTGTATCGACATGCAATATACACAGATGCATGTATACAATTCAATAAACAAACTCCACCCCTGCATCAGGAGTTTAAATATGAAGACCTGTATATAAGTTTGTCTAATTACACGTATTTGTGTCTAATGACTGAGTGTGGGACAAAAGGAACCGTCTGAGCCGCAAAAAGAAGGGGGCCATAAATGAATTTTTTCGTTTGTTTGTCTACTTTTGCCATCCCTATATATTCCATGCGGCCAATTGCACCCCCATGCATGCGTTTACGAGACACACCCAATGATACATAATATAACACATTTATTTTATATCTATACACACAACACTGCACGCCGAATTAACAAAAAAACGAAAAAAAAATCTTGTATAAACTGTTATTGCGTTTGGCAGAGTCAAAACTCGGCATTAGGACACTGAATTCAAATATTTGTTTAGTTGTCCCCCAATGCAGAGGGTTTGCCTTTATTTAGGTGAGAAGGGCAATATCAAAACTGTAATTAATAAATTTGTATCAAAATATATTGCTATCTTAAAAAATGGGCACATGCATATTTTCCAAAAAAATATATCTGAAATTAATTTAACAGTTTCATTTAACTTTTTCATATATCTGGCAGCATTTTCAATTATACAAGACATTGGCAAGAGGGTATTTCAGCATATTTAGACAATATCAAATATTGATGTTTAATTTATAGTAATGGATGTATATATTTGTTTTGAATAATTTTTCTCCTACCTGTTGACACAATGTTGCATTCAACCATTAATTATATAGGTTATCTTCTTAAATCCACTTCTCCAAGACTTTAATATATTTTCTATTGTTGGTATATTGCGATAGATTAATTTAAAAACCATATATAAGTTCATAGGTTTTTAAGTTTTCCAATGATTGATGCTATTACTATATATACGAAATAATTGTAATATCATGCAAGTATACGACAAAAATTTTAAGGGTTATTGAACATTTATTTTAAAATCATGTTGTTAATACAGTATATATTATGTAATTATTAACTTTATCAAATAACATCGTTAATAACATCCTTACCACCGTCTTTTGATAAAGCGGAAATGGTATATACAAATTATCCTTGTGTCCGTATAACTTGGTAACACATTGGTATGGCATCCATGTCCTCATTGTCCTGAGTGTTTGACATCTTCTTCAGATCCTGTATACTCTCGATGCTTCATTTTCCACTATGCATATCTTCTGAAGTATAAGATTTGAATTTCTTCATCCATGGTGTGCCATTTGAAAATATTCCATTTAAGCAACGTTCAGATAAAGACACAAAAAATCATTTAATACATTTTTATTTAATTATTATTTAGACTTATTTTAAGTAAAAGCTCTGTAAGAAAAGTGGGACACCTAGTCTCGAGTTGCCTATTCAGACTAGAATGATAGTGTACCCCAAAAGCCACTCGAAGGCCGTCTATAGCTGTCACGAACAATTGAGTTTTTTTAAGTAAAAAGTGACGTAATTTTTTGTAGGTTCTATATCGAACTAAATTGTAATCGTGCACTGTTAAACATTAAAGTTATATTTTTTTACTGAATTTGATAACAATTAAATATAAATGTATAGACTCTGGCTGCTTATACATTATATGTGCACTGGATATCGTGATATTTGTAACAAATATCTATACATTCTATACATTCTGAAATTTGACCATTTGGATATGAAATTGTATACAATAAAATTAATCATTTTAAAGGATTAATTTAACTGAATAGAAGAAACTAAGATTTCATATTGCTATATCTAATTTGCAAGTACATGAATTTATAGAAACAGCAGTCAATACGTTTTTATATTAAGGTATATTTGTTTTATGACCATTATAACTGCATGCTACATATACATTACAATTGTATATACATGTAAATATGTGCTAAACTTTTAATATAGTCTATCCCTTACAAATTTGACCAGTTGCAGGTGCTTATTCTTCTCAAGTGGATTGTATAAAAATTAAATAATGTTGAAGGAAATATTTCTATTAAATATAATCTATAAAAATCGTCACCTTTCTGAAATCTATTTGCATTATACAATTCAACCATTTTTACATGTGTTTCATGTTTTATTTGCTATTGCATGGGACATAAACATACAAGTGGGTCATATATAGTCGATTTAATTTCTCAGCAAATGAGTTTAATACCTATAATGAAATTCCACGTTTACAAACTGTATTTTAAAAAAAAACATTTCGAAAAACTGAAAAGCCATTTTTATAATGTATGAACTTAATATATCAATGATCCCAATTTTAAGATGACCATTAATAACGAACCTAAACTTTTGTCATATTTTAACATTTCCCATTCATTAAGTCAACCTATATCATGATATAAATACTATTTTTTTTTTGCCCAAGTTTCGATAATGAAAGTTGATTCCTGCAGACAGATAATAATAACAATTCAGCAGACTATCGTTCCATCACAAGAAATTAATTCGGGATCGACATGCGTGTCTAAGTGGCGTTTTGTCGGTCAATTCTGACATTGTTTACCCTGGGATATTAATCAGGGTCGAGCATGGTTTAATTTTGCTCTGTCCACGCTATAGGCTTTTTTTTTTAATTCATCGGGGTATTGCGAGCAAGTGTCAAGAAAACTATAAAAACGCACCATGCCACAAATACATATTTATACGAAATTCAACGAACAAATTAATTAATGGGTATCGGTGAAGGCGTTCATAAAATAACACAATGGATGACCAAGTTGATATTATGCAAGGTCCGTTGAGACGAATGCCATTGAATTACATGTTTTAAGGTTTTTCTGGTCGTGTATACAGTAACACGGTGATGCGAATGTTTCATGGTCATTTTTAAATGGAATATTTATAACTGGAGTTTATGATTTCAATTAATAGTAAAGCAATCAAGTGCAGGCTATATGGTGGAAAATTTTTGTGCTGTTTGCACAGACAGTGAGGGCAAAAATTGACGCCATCCTGTTGTTATTAAGTTGTGTATACACGCAACGTATGCAATGCAACCGCCTTTTGACATTAAAGCTTTCAATATGTGTGCGAATAAAATTGGGTTGGGGTTTGCACACTTGAGTTCTAGGGAAAACTCGTCTTTCATTATACTCCCACTATATGTTATTTCGGCAATCATTATTACACAGTTATATTTTTAACATTTTTTTTTTCTGTATTTCTATCTTGGAAACTCCAAGGGCACTTATAGTAAATTGCTCCATGCAGAGAACTATAATGTATAGTGAAATGAAAGCATTTTGGTATAGCCATGCATCCATGGATGGTACTACAACTGTCGAGCATCTTATAAGCATGTAAGAAATTAGGGATTTATAGCATATGAATGATGTTTTATATTGTATTATTCCAGTGATCCCATGAGAAACCTGAAATTGCCAAGGAAATTATACAGACCTACAATTGTCAGGGATAAAAGAATTTATTTGCTAAAAGTCAGTGAAATTCAACATAAATATATAATATTTGATTTCAAGTAGCCAATTATATATTGTTTCACAAAAGTCGATTTATGGCACACTCAGCCAGCCCTGCATATATAAATTAGGGAATTTCCCTTTTAACTCACTAACCTCAAAATTAAAAACTTATTTTAATTGTGAGTTTAAACCCTGATATGCATGTCTAATGTCCTTTTTAAAGGACACTCCTTTTAATTTTTTCACACATCTGGGTTAATTCAGATAAAATAAGGGAAAATTTGCACAACATAATATGGTGTCCAAAAGCATGCAGTTTCTTTGAGAAACGAGACAAGTAAATTGTAAGGCATTATTGTCACATTTCTGAATTTTCAGTACCAAGATGGTCAGGGAAAATTGTCTTAAACACTTGAAAAGTTTTATGACTATAAGATAGTCATAAAACTTTGTCTTACTCATATATGTAAATGCAGCTTCATGATGAGTATAGCTTCTTTATAGTCCTAAATTAGCATAAGTGGAACAATGTTGTCAGATTTAAATTGTCTTGTTTTATTAACATTGCAAAGTTGGGCTTGTTCTCATTATGCATATATGGCGCTTGAAAAACAGCAATGCGACATTGAAGTTAACGATAGTCAAACATGACCAGCAAGATTTTTTTTATTTTCTCCCAAATGTTATATCTTGTAAAATAAGAGAAACAGTGCAGTGATCGTAAATTTTTCCGCAATTAAAGTTTAGTAGCATCACTGCGGAAAAACTTTACGAGCATACATGCACTGTTATATATAAAATCATGCAGTTGGTCATGGAAAAGTTAAAAAGTAAGCTTCTTGTTTTATATTTTGAGTTGAAACAAGTAATGTACTGGGAAGTGAAGCATCTATCTTATATGGTAGATTCAACAATCGAATCGTGTTTTTCTGACAACTACTGATGCATTTTGATAACAAACCTCTCTTTTTTGATAACACCCTCTTGATGTTCTTCATCATGCAGGCTGAAAGCTTAAGATGCTACAGCAGCTACACCATATCATGGAAGTTGTATACGAAATTGTCAATCCACATTGATGTCATCAAATATACGATTGGCCATTTCTGAATTCATGCAGGTATCACTTCCAAACACAGATATCTCTAGAACACAATTATATGGATTTTCACTTGTTAAATACAAAATATTGTTCGGAAAAAACCGATTCACCATTCCATCATTCAAAATGGATGGCATATGGATCTGACACGTATGTGGATTGCGATGGTTGGACTATGCATGCCATCTACTATAATGTGGTAATGGGTTAACTGGAATCGTTGTAGCGTGCTGCAAGTCTCATTATCATAAGAATTTATTGCATTTGGAAACTTTACTTCAGGATTACCATATTAAAGCAATCGATGAGGACATGAAGTTTGATTTTTGCCAAATTATGTTTTCTGGTTAATCTATATACATGATGATTTATGGGATTATGTTAGAAGCTTGGTAATGGTTATAAACTTGGATGAAGATTTTACAGTTGATTTGACCGTTGGGGGCTGGATATGACATTGGCGCATGCGCATTTTTGAGTACGCCAGCCGTGATCCGAGCGCAAATCACTGCCATTTTGGATCTTTGGCGATTTAGAGTTCACGGCTGAACTGCGAGTGTAAAAATGACCATGGTTGTCCCCCTGGTGGGAAAAACCAGTGTACAAAAGACGTTAGTACAAGCGTCATTTACGATGCTTGTTCCTGGTTGGCCACCTAGTGGCAAAAGTATTGACTGTTTTTTGTTCCAACACGTAGATGCTACATCTATCCAAGACGGATATAGTATGGTGTGATCACCAGAAGTAGTATTGTAAACGTCACCTCTGTGCCACCTTTCTCTAGTGGCAAAAAAAAGGTTTCTTCCCTTACGATTATCTAGATTCATTCCAGAAATTTGATGTACTTGGTTCGTTTACAATACTACTACCAGACACCTCCTTGCATAGAACGAGTTGTTAGCAAAACGTGTTCCACCCGTAGATGGCGCTCGCATCCAACGATGTCCATTGCAGACGACGCATTCAGCAAAAATGACTGAAAACAAGTGTTTCTGTGTGGGGTGTAAAACGGGCTATAATTCCCAATTGAAACAATGCAAGGATGAAGGAAAGCAACGTTTATCTTTATTTAGGTAAATAATATAAAT
>JAQGCC010000835.1:0-29483 GCA_034698905.1 Xestoiulus laeticollis
AATTTTGATCATGCAGTAGCTACAAAAATTCTGCATTTTTATCAATTTTTATTTTTGTATTATAACAAGTAGTTTTTAAAATTTCCCCATAGCAAACCATGCAGTTATAATCTCCCTTAATAAACGGAGCAATCCATAATATGAAATCGCATACAAATTTGGTAAACAACAATTTAAAGTTCATTAATTAAATCAATTTCCTATAGTTACTAGTCTACGCAATTCGAGAAAAACGAGAAATTGGAATATTTTTTACACTCAACATCTAACTTTTAAAGTTTTGAAAAACATTACCCCCTGAAGGTTATTTGTTCATCAATTCTCCCAAATCAACAAAAGAAATAGCATGTGGAGTCAGGATATTATCCGATATTTAAATCCTGGTTTACGGAATTTGGGAATCACAATGCGAACAAACGTTGAATGTATATGCATATTTCCATGAAATGTAATATACATATATACAAATAATAGAATATTTATGCTAGGTCCTCGGACATTTCATTTGTTCCTATGAGTTTCCAAAATTAAATAAAAAAGCTATCCTGGTATGCAACCCTCTTAATTTAAATTTACAGGGGAAGCTACATGGCACAGTGATGGTGGATGAATCAATTTGGACCGTTGGCAAGTAACAAGAAAAAATCCAGAATCTCAATTTTCTGTCATAATTAATTGATTCACGTTTCTTACATGATATTCCTGAATGGAACCAACAGAAGAGCAAAAGCTGCTTAGAATCCAATTGGTTAGAGCCGATGGACTGAGTGCAGAAAAGCCATGGACATCTCTTTTAGAAGGACAATTTGCCCCTGATGCTTTGACTTTTCATGAAATGCAAAAGAAATTGGATCTAGAAAGATTTCAAATTGAGGTGAGAAACATTACATGCACTGAAGAAACCTAGGACTCAAAAGTGGCAATTTTTTGCTCAATTGTAATGTCTAATTTTTGTTTCTTTACAGCATCCAGGCTTTGATTTTAGTGGTGCCAAGCTTTCCAAAACATATGACAACCCGTTGCCTGATATCACAAACTCAATGGGAAACTCGTAATTGGAATACATTACTGTATTTGGGTTTCATTCAAGAACTAAGCAGGACATCTTTGGACTGAAATGGGGTGCCTGAGATTTACCATTCTACATTGTCTCATTGCAATTATAGTGTAATCTCCTACATTCTTAAATGTATATCTTAATATTTACTGCTACATGTTTTATAAAACTGTCATGTTAAGAGTTGCTAATGAATCTGAAACTTCAGTTATAATTTAATTTGAATTTCCGATTCGAGGAATACTCAAACTTTATGTGCAGACCAATAAGTTTTAAATAAAAAATACAAAATTTAGTTTGACTTATGTGCCTTAAAAATTCAACAAAACCATATGAAATTGAACAAGGTAATTTCCATAGCAAAATTCCAACCCAATTTATCTAAGTGTCTAAGGCCGGAATTTATAGTCGTATAAGTAGTACTTATTTGTATACTTTTAACACACAAGTAGTGCTTATTCGACGACTATGAATTCCGGCCTAAAACTGCTATTTTCTGAAAATGATTCACTCAGTCCCTGGCATTTTTGTTTGTCAACTTTTTAATTAAGAGTGGTAGTCAATTTATTTCATACACAAGTCATATGAAATGTAATTAGGACAAGCCTACTCCAGCAAGGTTCAGCACGGGTTACAAAACCCCAGTAGGGGGCTTCTAAAATGTGGTTCCAGTCCAGTTGTGCTGCCAAAAGCAGAATCGCCATACCGGAATCCGTATCGACAAATCGAAAGAACCCGGGCGATGCATTGTCGTAATGGTCCCCAAAGACCATTAGTCGGGAGGGATGGGTAATCCTAAAGGCTAAACCCACCTTTGTGAATTGGTGCCTTTTACGGGAGAGGCATGAAATTAATGGGCACTTGAGAAAGACAAGCAAACATTCTTGTGACTAATTCAAGACGGACCACTAAAGCCAATTGATAAGAAATCAAGAAGGAAGGGACAAATTGGCGTCAGGGAAGGTAATAAAGGTCGTCAAATGGGGAAAGGAGCGCTTTTTTCTAAGAATTGAAGAATGCAAACGACATCAGCAGGTATCTTTGTCAATGCATCTATGGTATCATTGGTGGAAGCAATCTTAAGGTCTGCGGGGGAGGTCGGTTACTTGCCCCGGATGTTCCTTGTTTCACCATTCGAGTGCCTAAAAGTGCTGATCGCTGTTTGAGGATCCAATCCATGCATTTACTGCATCCGTGCCATCCACGTGATTGGTGGTCGACTGCTGGAGTGGCTGTGGCGACGAGGACGGGGTGATCGAGCCTGCGGGTTTAAAGGCCACGGTGTAAGGGAAAGACAGCTGACACTTTTCCCGGTATGCTTCCATCTGGGTGTCGCATTGTCCCATATCACCATTGCGAAGGGCTTGAAACACTTTGGTACAAACCTAGATTAAACGGGAAAGCATTCGCAAGCATTAGTGGAAGCAGTTTTTGGCAATTCTTCAAAAAACAGAAAGAAAAGTTTGATTACAAATTATTAATTACGATTTAACATCAAAATAGCTCATGATTATCCATTGTTAGATAATAATGCAAAAAAAATTGTATAATATATTAAAACAAAACCATTGACGAGTAAGCTCCACCAGAAGACAGCCCATCATAAAAACATATGTTCAATACATTCTGAAAATGTTTACCTGAGTTGTTACACCCTGCAAATCCTCGGATAAATTGGTGGCCAGTTTAATTGCTAGGTCTTGTTTACTAGGGTCCAGTAAATGCATCATTCGTGCACCTATTGAGGATGATAAAGCAATATATCACCAATCCAATTGCAGTCTAATCATCATTTCGTCATAGTAGTTCAAATAAGAACAGTGTTTACTTCCGTTTTAGTTCAATTAGGTTTCTAAAAGCTATTTATTTCTTAATAGGGTTGCATACCAGAATAAGCCTTTTTTTTCCAAATTATTTTTTTATTTAATTTTGGAAACTGATATTAACAAATGGAATGTGCGAGGACCTAGCATAAATATTCTATTATTTGTTTAAATTTTTCGTTTATGTTTGCGTGTATTCCATTTCATGGAAATATGTTTATAAAGTTTACCAGACCCTCTACAATTATAAACTTTACAGACATATTTCCATGAAATAGAATAATGTACATAAACAAAAAAATTAAACAAATAATAGAATATTTATGCTAGGTCCTCGTACATTTCATTTGTTCCTGCAGTTTCCAAAATTAAATTAAAAAATAATTTAGAAAAAAAGGCTTATTCTGGTATGCAGCCCTCTAAACTTAGCACGGATAAAATGTAACTTACAATTGTATCAGAATAATCGGACCAGGACTTACCTTCGAATAAATGGGGTAATGATTGGCTATGGGATGCAAGGAAGTCCTGATTGAGCTGTTGGGCATCTTTGCTATTATACAATTTACCCATTTCTCGTTTAAGGACGGCAGTAACAGCTTCGGGTAAACCGTTAGCTTCGGATACTGAAAAAATAAATGCAAGATGCAAACGTTAATAATTCGCTTTTGGTCTATAAATAAAAACGTTTTCTGGCACAAAGTCGAACTCCGTTCCTACCTGCTTTGTAGAACCTAATGAGACAGGAATGCACACCAGGATGATTTCGGTCCAGCGCAAATGCCCGCTTTACACATTGTAGCATGAGTAATAATTTTCCTGAAATGCAAGCAAAGGTTCTAAGATGCGGCAAAAACTCGAAAATGCACTGTTAACCCACCAGCTATGGAAGCTAAGCGGCCAACGTTTAAAACGCTTAAATACAATTGAAGCCCTTACCTTTTCGGATATAAATTTCAAAGGCTAAAAGGTGAGTGTCTATCCTGTCTGCTGCAAATAACTGTAGCGGTCTCAAGAATTTCACCGAATAGTTAACTGGATCTTCGACCTACAAGAAAGAAAATTCAATGGCTTAAATAGAATAACAATACACAACTCACAAACACAGCAATTTGTTAAATAAATAGGTATAAATCTGTTTAAAATGCACGCGTGTTTACCCTTGCTAACTTGTCAGGTACAAGTTCTTCTTCTTTGGGCCCATCAGGTTCCCCATCCTGAGCCTGTCTGGCCTTTTGATGCTGTTCCCGTTTCTCTGCTGCTGCAGTTTGTCTCTCCTTCTCTAATTCGGCCTTCTTGCGGGCCTTGCGCTGCTTGTTACGTAGCTTCTTTAGTTCACTCGGTTCCATGTTTTCTAAAGACAAAATTAAGCCCGTTTTAATTTAAAAAAATACAGTAATACATTGTATTTTAATATTATTAGTTAGCAAAATGAGGACAAAAGTATTCATTGAAGTAAAAGGCGAGGAGGCGATGTCATTAAGGTATTTCGGCTAAGTGCTAACATTTGTGTGAATTTTTGCAGTGTAATTAAAAAAAAATAAACCTTTCAAGTCTCGATGGCCGCTGGCGTTTATTTGCAAAATGGACAAAGGAAGCGCATAGCAGTTGTATTATCTTAAACTAGTAACACTATTACCACAAAAGTGAAATCGCCTTACTTCCTTGTTAAAAGGAAAAAAATAAGGGTGTTAAGTCAAGCAGTGACTGGGATATCAAAACTCTGCTGCAAATATATTGTGCTTGTATCAGGCATGCAATCTCAGCCAGACTGGTTTGTCATATATGCAAATAACTAAGCTAAATCGGTGCCAAATAAGCCAATGCCCTATGTAAAGATTGGAGACAATCCATACTTATTTCCGAACAATTCCCTTCCTCATTCTAAGGTCACATGAACTAATTAAGTGTTATTATTCAGGTCTAATTCACCTGTCAATGGGCTATTAAATAGCTACAACTGCAATTGGATCAATATGCACTTATTGCATATTCCAAGTAACGACCAATTTCCTACATGCAACTACAATATGAAAATAAATTGAAACGGGTTAGGTTGGCATTTCGGTCACACAATAATATGTTCGGAATAAATTTCCATGGGGTTAGATGTTGCTAAACCTTACACCATAATAAAACCAGAAATATTAATTAGCTTAACATACAGAAATTCACGTTAATAATTCATAAATTTTGTCAACCCAAAGATAAAATAACATAATTTAAACTTTGAAAATGCATTCACGGCTTGCAGCATTTTTTTTTTGCAGTATTTTGAGTACACCTAAATAAGCGTTAGAATGTTTTCTGATATTAACTTTTAAACCAATCCTTAAAATCAATAGTATGACAAAACAGGATGTTTTGTTTCTGATCTATGACATCGAATTGCCGTTCGTTCTAAACAGTCATTTAGTATTGTGGGATAGTGAAGGGACGAGCCAAACTGTTTGTTATATTGAAAGGTTAATACATGAGAGGCTGAGGCAATTATTTTGTTTGGGACCAGCCGCTGTTTGCTATATCGAGAGCAGACTGTAAAACTCAAAGTGCCCTACATCAAGATTGCCATTTCACGAAAATATCCATATATATTGAAAAGTTTCAAACAATTACAGTTTCTTTTAAAGTTTCGACTAATGGTATGTAGCTGAACATTCATAATTTCTTCGTCCAATAGAATTTTTTTAATAAAACTAGAATATATGTAGAAACAATTGTCAACATGCACTCATTCATTCAATTGTTATTTTCTCATTTGAAACCAATGTCAAAACAAAAAAATATTCGTACAAATCTGATTTTCTGTAACACCATTTAAACAAATAGACCGTGCATCAATATTTTTAAAAAGACAGTACCCCGGAAATTAAAAAAGGTTAAAATTAACTGCAATGCTACACTAATTATAAAAGAAGTAATGTAACGATACAAATGCAGTAGCGAGCCCTGAACCCATGTCATGCAATACACGGTCAGGTGGCTGCAAAAATGGACAGGCTTAAAAGGAAGTTAATATTTCTCAAAGGCAAAAACAACGGGTACTCGGATGTTTTGTTTCCCAAGTGGTCACTACCGTTTCAATAAACTGTCAATTTGGAAGCGGTTAATTTTCCCAAATTATTCAAGCAGGTCGATCTGTACATGCAACGAGTTTGTAATGATCCACCTATGACACCGGTACAATCTCAACAATACTATTCTAAGTTCCTTGCAAACGCTCCAGAAAGAAAAGCATTACAAAACCATATTAGACAATGAATCTATCTCAACGACCTCTTGCACTGTTGTCCAAAACAGGTCAGAAAACTTGCACGGATGGTCATTTTTCTTTATGAAAAATTTTAGTGCGACAATAGCATGCCTAGTCATCCAAACCTCATTATTTTACATTAATAACTTGAGGAAAAACTATGGTGCCATCGAACCATGACAATTTCATAAAATAGGCAAACCAAAGTGCCAAAAACTCATTTGAATGTTGGTGCCCAACGATAACAAACTGATAAGTGGAACAACTTGATTTTTTATTGGATCTACACAAGGAGTTAGGACAACACGGTCTGTTCATCATCAAAAATGAAACTGGTAAGGACTTCTCACAATAATTTTAAAAAATTTTTAAAAAAAGATTTCTGGGCTAATTTTTTTTTTACCAAATTCTTTTAAAAATTGCCTAAAATGGAAATATTTTCACAATCGAAGTGTCCTTACGAATGCTTCTATGCATACCGTAAATACTCGGAAAAAAAACAGTGGTTTAATTCAAGCAAGAAACGTTGACCTGGGGTTCATTTGAGACCCGGGGTTTAATATTTTTATTCTCTCCAAGTTGGTAACAATAAGTTAAAAATGACAAAAATTTACCAGAAACAAGCATCTACGATATCGGTATTTTATTTACCTAATATTTCAATAATAAGGGGAATCCCCTAATCACATCGCTAAGCTATCAGAAAATGTGAGGGTCGCGAGCTTTTAGGAAATTGCCCTAACACCCGGGGTTCATTAAAATTAACGCTGCAAACGACCCGTGGTTTAATCGAGTATTTACGATACACATAGGCTCTATTCTCGGCAATTTAGTAATAGCAATTAGCTTTGAATATTTCACAAAGTGATGCTTTTTGACAATTTTTGAAACTATGTACAACGCCATTGCCTTTCTACCATCCTCAGATATACATGGCAATGTGGTTGGTGGTACTATTCCACTGGATCTGTGGTAAACACAAAGGTCTTGCACACGGATGGCCACTTGCAGATCATCGGCGACCAATTCAATCGGACATGAAAGTTTTCTTGCCATCAAGTATTGGCAATGAACACCTCACATCGCAAAAGGTTTCCACGCTACCAATAAATCCTCCCATTCTTCCACGAGAGCAAGGCTCAGGAGGCCCTGTCAGAGACACCACCGGACGAGATATAAACGACCAAAAGTTCGATTTCCTTCAGCAGGGATTCCGTGATCAACAAGGCGCATTTCCATTGAGCAATCTAAAGATATTCCCCGACCGTGATGCACTCGATGACAGAGATCGGCAAATACCGGGAACTTTCTTCAAGGAGATGCAATCCGAAGGGTCCACGTTACAGGAAAGATTTGGGCATAATGCTGGCATGGGCCCAAAAGCAGGAATGGAGGGTGCGCCCTTTATTGCTGTTCTTCCAAATCCAGAGCAGCAGCCTGACAACATGCGGGATTATGCTCTCCTGGATGAAGCCGACGAACAAAAAGCAACTCCAGCAATGCCTTCCATAATAGCCCTTCCACCCATTCCGCTAATGGAGAATCGTTTTACGAAGATTCCAGTTATGACGGCAACTACCGAAGACGTTCTCCTTCCAACAGCGGCTACTCCAAAATCCACGACTGCAATGATGAAGCGACAGGTTTCGACGCAAAAACCGAAGACCACGTTAAGTAAGAAAAACTCGAAATTTTTGAGTGAATGGTTGGCAGAAAAACAAAGCGGTTGATCTGCTCGCGAAACTACAAAGTCTAATTTGACTGTCTACCATCATAACCCAATTTTATATTTTTCAGCTCGGACAAGCACTTCACAAAATACTAAAAGCAGAACGGGCCAGTCTTCAGAGAAGCCGGTCAAGAGAAATAGGGTTACTCGAAAGCCGAAAGTCCAAAACAGCACCAAAAGACCCGACATTCGGTCCCGATCAAAAGATGTGCCAAAAGAGCACAGAGAGCATAAACGCTCGCCTCAGCAAGAGCTGTCCTATATTCCATCGTTCAGGAGGAGGCAAACAATCCCTAATCCTTTTAACAATGCTCCTAATCGCGAATTTACCAATCCGGGAGATCCAAGATTTGGAAACAAACCAACAGCTCGGAACACCCCTTACTTCCCCATCAACAACAGAAAGACGCCAGAACGAAATGCATTCCAAAACGTCCCATATGACAATGGCTTCGGCCTAAATGATCCCAATAACAATCCAACTGTTTTGTACGGCAACAACCCTGATCCCAGCCCACCTTTTGCAATTAACAATAATAATCCAACCGTTTTGTACGGCAACAACCCACCACAGGGCTATGGCTCTCCGGTGCTTGGCTTTAACGACAGAGTTTCTGGCTACAATGTTCCTCTCCTTGGTCACAACAGATTTTCTGTTGCAGCACCTCCCCTTCAGAACACGTTCTTGCCATACGGGGGTGGAAACCAGATCCCGGCATTCATAGGCGGTTCCCTGGGGGTGGGTTTACCCAGCATTGCCCTATCCTACCCAATACCAGCATATACTACCCCTCTATTCCCATCCTATCTCAGCGGATTTTCCGCCCCAGGTTCATTCCAACAAATTCATCTGCAGAACCCAGGCATCTTGCCAGCTCCATATTACAATCCCGTCCCAGCAGTGAACCCATTTTTCAGTTATCAGGGTTACCCGATTGGGAACAACGGCTTCGACGCTAATCCATACAACATAAGGGAATTTCTCTACGACGATGGCCTACGCCGTAAAAACAACACAGAAGGCTACCGCAGCGCAGAATCGTACGAGATTGACAGCTTGAATGGCTTCAACAAACCACCGAGACGCAAGAACGCCCACCCGGCACTTCATCCAACAATAAATGGATTTGCCGCTGGTATGCCAACAAGAGTACCAATTGGACAATCCATTTCTGGACCGAGGCCTGTGGTGCCTATTCATCCAGCAATCATGCTGAATCCTTCGGCGCCATTTGGGATGCCAAAACATTTAACTGCAATAATGCCTCTGAGACCACCAGCAAAGTCTGGATTTCCTGGCCATTTTCCGTACTTTCCGGTATAGTGAATCTTGTGTTAAGAGGAATGCATACCAGAATAAGCCTTTTTTTCTAAATGATTTTTTTATTTAATTTTGGAAACTCATAGGAACAAATGCTATGTACCAGGACCTAGCATAAATATTCTATTATTTGCTTAATTTTTTTGTTTATGTATTTGCATATTCCATTTCATGGAAATATGTCCATAAAGTTTACCAGACCCTCTACAATTATAAAATTTACAGACATATTTCCATGAAATGGAATACACATATACACAAACAAAAAATTTAAACAGATAATAGAATAGTTATGCTAGGCCCTGGTACATTTTATTTCAGGCTATCAGTTTCCAAAATTAAATAAAAAAAGAATTTCGAAAAAAAGGCTTATTCTGGTATGCAACCCTTTAATGCAAAAAATCAGTAGATTTTAGTTGTGTTGTATTCCACCTCATAATTAACCTGTATTTTAGACAGAAGAACAGTTTGATGACTACTATGACGACTTCGACTTCCAAGAGCATGCCAAGAAACCAGATTTCGACGATAATGACGATTTCGTTGTGCCCAAGAAAACAGACTTCCTCGATGGAGTTAAAAAACAACAGTCGGATAACGTAAATCCGGGGAGCAGCACTTTCAAGATGAAAACTGATAAAACTGGCAGCTCGCAACCACAATCCGGAAGCGACAGTGTAGCGACAGAAGAAGATGCTCAACAATTTCAGACGATGAGTAGTGTTGACAATGTGACAGAGAAGCCAATCATCAAAGCAATGGAAGTGGAAGACAATGAAAGAGGAACGAATGGTACACGAGAAAGCTGGCAGCAAGATATACCTCAGGTTGGCACATTTGGATTCAATTAGAGGTGAGGCACAAAACTATAAACTGGGGCAGTGGTGGCACCGTATGTAACTTTTTTAAAAAAATTGGTTCTGTGGAAATTAATACAGCACTATAGGCAGAAAATAATTCACGAGTTTACACCAGAGCATTAGGAACACTCGCGATATTTTTGCATAGTGCTCACGACAAAAAATTCGCTTCCTATTTTTTCTAGAAAAACGGAACAGATAATGCAGCTTCTACAGATGAGCTTAAGATGGGCAAAGACAAGGGAGAAAATGCTACCGCTCCGTTGCCTCAAGTGGCAGCTCAGGACCGTTTTTCTACTGATGACTCGCCATACCAATCCCTGTATTATCAGGGTAATCCCGATCCCCAAAATCCAACCTTGCTAGCCTATTTTTACCCACGACAAGTGAGCCCTCAGAACGCAGCTTTGCAGCCCAATGATAACTACCACGGAATCTCGATTAACGACCCACAAATTATGAAATACTTTAAAGTTAACAATACCCTTGTGACCGAGAGCCGGGAAACAAAAAGCAAACGGACCAGAAAGCCGAAGAACTCTTCGAGAGAAGTCTGCACCGATCTTTTTGGTAATAGCGCAAATTGCAAAACCAAAAAACCCAAACGCAAACCAAAATCAAAAACTAAGCAAAAGCAGGATTTTAAACTTCCGTATGAGGTGCTAACGGGTGGCTTGTTTCTAAATTACGGAGAAAATGTGCCACAGCAGCACACTGAAGGGACTCAGCTTTTTTATAATAGCCCACACCAATATCACGACAGTCCTCAAATTCTTCATCAAAACGAGCAAGAAGAAAACCATTTCAATGCAGAGCCGCATCAAATTTTCAGAGATCCGTTACTTAAAAACATCCAGAGACCACATTTGTCAGGTTTCACTGATCCGCAATCCTTCAATTTACCGCAACAGTACCCCCTCCCTCCGCCCAACACAGTGCCCTTGTCCCATATTGAGCACACCCTTTTGTCACATGGTACTCAAGGTGGATGGCGCCCAATTGCTGGTCCGCCTCGGCAAGCTCGTAGGAGCAAACCCATGTACAATAGGCAACATTTTCATGTTCATCCACCTCCTATATCTCCTCATGGACATCCTGCCCTCCGCAAAGGGGTTAGATTTCCTCAATAGCCCATTATTCAAATCCAAATTTTTAAAAATGAAAGCTCATATCTCGTTTAGAAAAGTACAATGAATATATTGAAAAGCAAGGTAGCGCCAACCATTGTTCTATGTGTTATTAGTTTAAATGTCGATTTCTACTTTATTTGATTTTTTATTATTATTCATAGTTTTATTTGCAACTTTTTATAACTTTGTAACTTGAAAAACTTAACTTGAGTTGTCAGCTCATTATTTGTTGACAATGATTGTTATATACAGCGTTTAACTTCATTAAATTATGAAAGGTATGATGAATGGCTCATTGATATAAATCATCGAAATACGAATAAAATAATTGTTATATAATGAATGCAACTATGAACTTATTTGGGTTATCAGTTCTATTATACACATCACGTTTGATTTTATTCCATAGGGCAGCGTTTACCAACCTTTCGGACCTCATGAACCATTGAACTAAAAATTTTGAATCTCGCAGACCACTGCCGGTTGGCGACCACTGGCCTAGGATACCACGAAGTGGGTCACTTAGTCGAAATATTGGGCTATTTGCAATTGTTGTCACAAATCAAACAAATGCTTTGGCAAAAGTTAACATACAGTTAATTGTTGTTAATTTTAAACAGGGTCTGCAGAAGCCTACAAGTTAAACGTAAAATCCGCAAATAATCTAAAATACCATAAAGGAACCGTGATGGTAAGAAATCTTAAAAAATGTTGAGAACCACCGAGATAAACCAATGTAAACTTACAAGTAAAGCATTACTTATTTTTTATGTTTAAAAGCCAAAGCCTCTCTTGATGGTTTGCGTCAATTAAATTATTGTTTGGGATAAGTCCAATGAAAAGAGCGGAGCATCCCTAACTTAAATTACATACATGAAACAGCTGGCATCATCTCAATTTCATATTATTAAAGTAGACAAGTGTACGTGAAAAAGGGACTTCAATGAGCACAACATCAAAAGTTGAGCTTTTATAGGTGTTCCTATAAATAACTTCTAACGATAATTTAAAAAAATGGCTTACCAGTATTCAGCTCTCCTGATGTTTCATCGTCTCGAAGCGGCTTGTCGTGCAGCCTTAAATAGACCTAAGAAGTTTTAAAAAAAGTAAGTTTATAGCCGAAAAATCGGACATAAGCAACAGCGATTCGGTGAATGCAAACTACTTACTTCCACGGCACATCTGGCAGCTTTGAAGTAGAAGGGATGCTTCCGCAGGATGTCTTCTAGTCGCAGCAATCCAACATATGCTCTTAAAGTCATTCTTCGCATGCAATAGGTGTGGAAGTCAAACTGATCCTCGATTATTTCGGTAAAATGCTGTGAGCGACAATATATAAATATAAGAATGATTTTTAAATGCGACGGGTAAAAACTCCTTTATGGAAACAAAAAAAAAACACAAACCCTATCGATTTCATAGCACTTCTTTAAAGCTTCGCCAAATCTTTCCGACCTCTGGTATGCTAATGCACATTCGGTTTGGAACCACATACATTGCATTTCATTGAGGTTTTCCATGGCAGACACACCTTCCTGTCAATCGAAATATGGTAATTAACCCAATTGCTAACTTGGTAAAAATTAAAGCGGCAAAAGTGGCAAAAGGTATCAAAAATGTACCCACCCTTGTAAACTTTGAGCACATCTCCTCTGCTTCTCGCACCATATTTGCCCGCAGCATGTATTTGGCACACTTGGAGTTAGTGTATCTATCTGCTGTGTCTAGAGCCTGCGCTTCATCCAGATACTTGACTGCTTCCTGGATATCACCTGCATGCTAAAGGTGCAAGCAAAGATCAAACGACGTGAAGGCTAGCAAGTTTGGTTTCTAAAGTCGCACAGTGCTTTCAAGCTTACTTACTTTAAATATCCGTCCCTTGACTACAAACAACTCTATTAACGTGGGGGTGTGCTCGATTGCAGTATTAATGTACTCCAAAGCCTGACTGTATTTCCCCAAATGATCAAAATGTTGGGCTAAGAAAAAGTACGTCCACAAAAGAGCAGTCGCCGGTTCCTTGAGGGAAGAATCACCAACTAAAAAGGACAAATCGTAAAACTCATTTTTCCACAATACCACTATACCTGCAAAATTTTCTTATTTTGAATTTGGTAAAAGCAATTATTAGTATAACTGAAACTCACCTTTGGCAGCTTCTTCCTTGGTAAAATAGCCGTTGGTGGTTAGAGATTCGACGTATCCCAAACCCAAGTTCTCTATGATTTTCACCTTCTCTGGATCAGCGTAAAGCGGGCGGAGATCAACAAAAAGGGGAGGCACACCTTTGTGCAGTGCATGCCTCATATACTTGCTCACTGCAGTCCTGAACAAATCACCTGCAATGGAAGTTGAAATCGTTAAAAATGCCCCAGTAACAAAACATGAATCTCACCGGCAAAAACGTACCAGTAACAAAATTCAAAGGCAATCTTTTCAGCATTTGTGAACGAGGATACTTTTCCTGCAGGTCTAAGTAAATCTGTAGCCGCTCTTCGATAGTATCTGAGTGCAAATGAAGATAAAGTTAGCAATTGTTGAGAAGCTTTGGAAATCTGGAAACATTCCGGGAAGATTAAGCTGCTACCTGGCTTCAGCGCCTTCTCTAAACCTTGACAATAAGCCCAGTTTTCTGGATTCCGATGTAAAAGTTCCTGGTAAATTCGTTTAGATTCCGCTAATCTGTTTAGTTGTAAGTTTAATTCAGCTGAAAGAAGACATATTAAAAAGTTGTGACACAAAACGATCATAATAATGCAGTGAACAAATGGTACAACAATTTTTTTTAAGTTTTTATGACATCGTAAATGTATTATTTACAAGGGATACCAGGAAGCTTTAGATGTGAACTTACCTTTACTTTCTAAAATAGCTAGTTTATCACAAATTTGATCTTCGTATTTGTCTATGTAGTTCAGTGCATCATTTAGTAGACCAGACTCTCGAAGAACCATATTTTGATATAATAGGAGCTCACTATGTTCATAATCGAATCCTTGCTTCTAGATTTAAAAAAAAAAAGACATCCAGAACAATTTTTTAAAACAAATATTTGACAACGAATCTACAAATCTATACACACTGTATAAGTCATAAACGAGGAAAGCCTTGTATACATGCAGATTAGGGAAAGAAAAGAGAATGATAGCGATATAATTGGAGGATTGTAGAAATTAATGGTCGTATCAGCAGACCCTGAATTAAAACTCAAGTTTCTCAACTTTCCAGGCAGATAGCATAACTATATAGAAAACTACTAAATTCCCCATCACTTAGCATCTAAACTTTTATGCAAGTACCTTTCACAGAATAAAAATTCTGACCTGCTGCGTTTTCCGAAATTCTTCTAGGATTTTTAATGCCATATCATGCTCTTTCAGCAGATGATAAGCCATTGCATAACCGATCCACGAGGCCCTCTGAGTTGGTCTTAATTTAAAAAGCTGATATCTTGTGTCCTGAAAATAAGAGCATACTCAACATAAAAACAAGCCTGAGCAAACGAAACGAAAGCGAACGTATTTAATTTGGAAATTCGCTCACCCTATAACCTTCCAAGTCTCGCATTTGAACTTGCAATAGTGACAGGTCCCGCAAAATCTGAATGTTATCCTGTATTAAAAAGTATAAAAGCTAAATATAGTTCACATTTCGAATGATTCGAAACATGAGTCTTAATTTAACATTGAGGGAAATAGATGTACCTTATCCCATTTAAGGGCATTTCTGTAACATTTTATTGCCTCATCATATTTCTTATCCGATCGCTGTAATAAGCCATACACGTGCCAGCCTGAACTTCTGGTTAAGGACAATCCCACAAGTTATCAACACAAACATGTATGGAAACTAAATGACCAAAAAGATGGTAGGCCTACATGTTTTTCTGAATATATTTTTTCAGCGATTGTTGCATTTTAATTTAAAATTCTGCTCACGTATAAAACATTTATTAAGGATACAAATATGACTCTGGAGATCATTGCGCAAACCCTTTCTAACATGATCGTAGGCTTCGTCTTTGCGCCCCAGACAATTTAAAGTCAATCCTTTCATGGCAAGAGTTTCTAAAACAAAGCAAAAAACGATTAGTCAATCTTATTGATCTTTATAAAGGATGTATTTCCGCCTTATCAAAATATGGCAAAAGCATTTTTTTGCCTTGGAAGGCATAATTCAAACAAACATAGCTTCAATTGATTTTTACACCTTCATTGGTTTGTTTTTCTTAGGGGAATAAAGTGCATGCAATATAGAAGCAAATAATTTGCAAAATTACTCACCGCCATGTTCGGAATATTTTGGATTTGAGAGAATTTGCTTGGCAAATTTCAAGCCATTTTTGTACTGCTTTTGTTCGTAACATTTCTGAAAATAAAAATTAAATCCACGTGTTTTTAACCCTGTTACAACGATAAACTAACACCTAGCAGCTACTCTTGTAATAGTATGCCTTGAAATTGACAATATTATTTATCAATCACAAGAAAATTTGATAAAGTAGTATAGCAGTTGTAAGGTATTTGGGTAAGTAATGGCCCTAATGGGCAAGACATTAATTAGTATGCTAAATTTGATCTTGAGCCATTTTTTTCTCCAAGCTAACTCCATATAACACATAACTGGCTGGCAGATGAGCTACATGTTTAGCCTACATAGAAGTGGATCCAAAATTAAGAGATGATTATGTTAGTGAGGCAGCTTGTCAATATTGTTTCCATATAATAGAATGAAATTTTTTTTAAAAACCGCTCACAAATGCATCTACCCCAGATCAGTAAAATATTTGATTGTTTTTCCAGAGGTAATGTGAACCGGTGTTCGGCGTATATATTTTGCCAGCAATTTGGAATGAAGAAGAAGCTAATCAGACTAAAAAAATCTTTAATAACGTATTAGAATTTTATTTATCTTTATAAAATTAATTATCCGGGTGGTCATTTAAACAAGTTGGATGGCATTTACATTAAACGCAAAACTGGAAAGAACAGTTTTGCTTTGAAAATCTACTCGTAGTGTTCAAGATATTCATTCTGATAAATATAGCCTAACGTATAGGATAATTTTATTGATTGAGCCTTATACACTATACATACATTAATGCATTGTTACAGCAATCATGTGCCAAGAAATTGTGTAAAAACAGTAAAGTCATCAGTTTTGACAAAAACCTTGGAATCGTACTTTTGAAAACCAGGTGATTGGCCAAAGTACTTTCACATGGCTGTTGTTTGCTTATGAGATCAACGTCGGAAAAAATTGCAGCTTTATCTCACGATTTTTGTATAATTATTTCTAGTTTGAATGCAACCTTGATATGGTGACAAACCCAGTAATGCAGTTAAAATTGCACTACAACACCATAATGCTCAATAGCACGGCAAAAAACAGAAGGCATTAATTATCTTAAGCTATTTCTAATAAAGCAATGTTTACAGTAATTTATTCAAATTAACTTTATTTGCTTAGCCCAATCAAAAGAGTCTGGGATGACGATTTCATATTGTGAACAACATCATTTTCCTAAAGTAATATCTGAAACTAGCATCAGTGATAGAATGGTTACAAATAGTTAGAAATGCTAGGGTGCATCATGATCGTATAATAATTAATTCTCTTTTCTCCAAGCATTAAAACTAAATGATGATGCATTTCTGCTGCATCAGACCAAATATGAAGTGAACAGTGAACACAATACCATCTAGGGGGCTGAAATGCACAGAGACAGCTAATATAAAGGCAATGATCATTCAACTGCAGATGCCATGCTAGGGTAATTTTTCCTCAGGCTTATTATATAATTTAGGAACGGTTCTCGAGGATCGTAACTGGAAATGGGTTCGCGAGTAAAGAACGAACTCACCCGGGCAAAAAATAAAATATTTGTAACTATTTTAAGTGACCAAACCCAAATTAGAAAAATAGGCCTAACCTAAACCTTGCCTTGTTACCGCATTTGTGCTATTTCGAGAAATGCAATTTTTCAAGGAATTGTGTTTAGAAAAAGTATATTAGCCAGCTCACCAGTATCCTTTTGAAAAGAGCATTTTCTTTTTGGGGTAAGGGTTGGCTTGGTGCCATTGTATATTTTCTAAACGATGGATTTTTCCCAAACTACAACCTAAACAGTCGCCAATTTCGAACACTCCACCTCGTCCTCGTGGTACCACACCACAGCTCAAAATGGCGACTGCCGTACTCTCGTACTATGTCTTCCTTTTGTAATTGTCGGTCGTATAAGATTAATATTACTCTTAGAAGTCAGTGTTAATTGCTTTTCATTTTTTTCATTGTGTTTTTACAAGATTTTTCTATTGATTCTCTAAATAAACGAAAAGGCAATCTGCATTTTTATAAATGAACTCTAAAGACAGAAATGCTAAACCCAGTATGGCGCATTGTTTCTATTGGTCTATATCAACTCCATGATTATCACAGTTTCTGCTGATAACTATGGCGCTTTTTATAAAAGACAACAACGAATTTTTCAAAATTTAAATGCCTTTTATTTACACAAATTGTTTTGAATAATCAACTTGTGTAATTACGGAAAGCTTAGTTTTACATTTAATTTCATTCTCGATATTTTTCAATTTTAGAGAGATATTTCTTTACATGGGATAATGCTATTATTTTATTGATAAATCCAGGAACTCGAAATTGCCGCTGGAGTCGCTGTATGCATGTTCCACAAACCATGTCAAAACCTGTCAAGCCTGAAATTAATTCTACGAATTTTTAATATTTACTAAAATATTTAGTAAAATTATATTTAATACTTACAAGATATGTGCAGAAATTATTATGAACAAATAACGTTAACTAAAACATATTCTGTTCTATGATTAATTAAAATGTTGTGAAATTTATAAACAAAACATCGGTTCCAGTCGTTCCACACTGGTAAAACAACTGCTTTATATAATGTTTGCTAAATTACTTCGCCATATTAATTATTTGGCAAATGCCAATTGAAGCTTATTCGTTTTAAATTGCTAGTTCGATATTATAAAAAACTGAATTTTTATAATTTAGCATATCGATAATATCGTAAATTGAAGTTATTATTATACTTGTCCCTATACTGGTATAATTTTGAAACAATTATGCAGTGATCATTAATTTATGCTTATTTTTATCAATAATTTGCGCAATAGATATTTTTACATTTTTTTAAAGCATTTATATGCTTCCTCCAAATGACATTTGCGATTTTTTTTGTTGATTTATTTCAAATATAAGTTTTAACGTTTTTAAATTTGGCGGCATTTTGAGCATCATGCTAGATGCGCCACCAATATATAGGAGTATTTCTGCTCTGAACGGTCAGCTGGTTCAACCACTGCTATCCTATTTATTAATACGTAAGTGAAATTTTGTACGAAAATCGTATAATTGTCATAAGTTATAATTTTTTTGTAAAGATTGTAAAGATTGTAATTTGAGTTCTATACTTGGCATATCATATGCAATGTGTATAATGGTTGAGTAATTATGTATAATTGCATGAAAACAGCTACTGAATGAAGGCAAAAGAACAAAAAATGGAGAATTCCATATCATATGAAAAGCAACCCAGAGTGTTCAAGATCATAGTCATTGGTGACTCTAATGTCGGTAAAACTTGCCTGACATATCGTTTTTGTGGTGGCACATTCCCAGCTAAAACTGAAGCGACAATAGGTGTTGATTTTCGTGAACGGGACATGGAAGTGGATGGTGAACACATAAAAGTGTGTAAATATATTCCCTGGAATATGCCTTGTATATGTCATTTTTGAGACTGACCCTCTAAAGTCATCCGTTTGTTTACAGGTGCAACTGTGGGACACTGCTGGTCAGGAACGCTTTCGCAAGAGCATGGTTCAGCATTATTATCGCAATGTGCACGCCGTGGTGTTTGTGTATGATATGACCAGAGTTGGTACGTTTGAAAGTCTTCCACAGTGGGTGGAAGAATGCGACAGGAATCAGCTGACCACGGAGATTCCTCGCATCCTCGTCGGCAATAAGTGTGACTGTAAGGACAGAGTTGCGATCAGCACCAACATGGCACAAAAGTTTGCTGACATGCACAACATGCCTCTCTTCGAAACATCGGCCAAGGATGATAGCGAGTCGAACCATGTGGTGGCCATTTTTCTCACGTTGGCTCATAAGCTGAAGAATTCAAAACCTATGATGCCTCCGTTGCCGTCTAGCCAATCCAGAAACAGTCTGAGGGATTCTCGGATCGTCATCAGGCGTTCCGCATCGCACGAGAATGCCGGTCGTAATTCTTTTGACGAACATTCTGGTTGTGTATGTTTTGGATAGTAGTATGCATGAATTCTTGATGTGCCAGCCTTTTCGATTATCGATAACACTGCACATCAACTGCTGTGTCTGATAGTTCGTGGTTAGCAAGTTCATGGCAGGTTTCATTTTAGTGCCATAAGCCTGATCTTTTGATGACTGGAAAAGCAATGTAGATGCTAAAATTTCTGCCACCGATATGCAAAATAATGATAAATTATCTGCATTTTACCATTTCAGAAAAAAAGGTTGCAAATGATAATTGTGTCCTAGAAAATATATTTTCAAATTGCAGCTAATTTTTAATTAAAAGTGATTTTTACAAATAAAAAAAAATGTTTTAAGATTGATTCATTTGGAGCCGTACACTGCCAAAAATGCAAAATTGCGCCATTTTGATTTGTGTAGACACATTAGATATACGGCAAGGTGACCACCAAGATGGTGAGCATGTTGTGATATGGCGAATTTGCAGTATATGGAATTATTTGGATCGCTTTGTGTAACGTGCCATTTACCACAAAGTCGACATGCTCACCATCTTGGACTTTGGCTGCGAATTATTTCCATAAAAAAACATGTCTTGTTATGTAAATCTAATTCAGTTGCCATTTTATCAATGGTTGTCATACAACTTGGCATACAAATCACCGAATTCTAAATTCGCGCTTTAAAGGAGCTTTGTGAAACCAGCCATTAGCTTTATTCCACCGCAATGGATCTTGAGCATATTCATGCCGAGCATCACGTAAAGTTGACCCAATTATTAGTCTCGTGATGTGTGGTGCTACTGCATGAATTCCATTGGTAGGAATAGACAGGGTCAAATTAGTATTTGGTGCAACGTCAATTTAATGTTTAAAGCTGGCGCCACACATGCGGCATGTGTGGATCGAGTTTATTTTCAACGCCAATCAAACATTTGTCCGCTTTGATGTGTCAAAAGACCGACTCCGTTCGGTAAATACAAAACATTTGCGCAAAAAGGTGAACAGGCCATCCACGCTAGAAATAAACAGGCGAACTTTAGTTATGCATTCGCCGAATGTTGCATGTGTGACACCGGCTTAGAAATGAGAGATTATATTGTAAGGTTATTCTAGGATATCCAACATTTCTAGTAGTTCTGTTTAGTGATTTCTAGTAGTCTGTCTGAAACACTTTGACAACAGACAGTAATAATGCTGATGAAATTCCAAGTTTGAAATACTATGCTCATTTGCTATAATTAGGCTACATTTTTAAACACGTAATCATTAGTTGTATGTATTAGTATGCCTACATTCAGTATTGACATATACGTTTGAATGAAAGTACAACTGATTATTTGCACGAATTTGCTGATTTTTATATCTTGTTTTGGATGAGATCAGCCCCGTAACTGTCATTTATCAAGACAGCTTTGAAAATCATGAGGTGTCAATATAGAGGCAAAATTATTATAAACATACTGCCTCAGATCAAGTGCCGAAGTTGGCTTTAAGAGTTTCGGCCGCAACCATCTATTGTTCAAAATTTTAACTTGCAATTTGTGGAATGTTTTTTATGAAAATTGGCTGAAAGTTTTTAAAGCTCATCACAGTTTTATAATCTACAGCATTTTAATGCTCTTTATGTTTATCAATTTGCAAGGAAAAGTAGGCAGCAATTTAGTGATAAGTTTCACATACATGTATTATTGTTTCAAAATGCAGCACAATGTATATTTGTGTAATGTGCCGCATTAAGATAATTGTGAAATTAATGATATTCCATGGACTTTCCTATATAAAATATATTTACCATCCAAATATAGAACTGGTATTTATAGATTGCATGAAGACTACTAGGGAGCCATCCACAAAGGACGTACGGACTAGGGGGAGGGGAGGCTAGAGGAAGCCAAAACTTTTTTGAATGTCCACTAATTACAAATTTATGGAATTTCATTAAAATACCTTTTCACATGACATGCAACAGAATCACATTTTAGTTATTCATTTATTACAGAATAACAGTGTAAAATACAGCCGAAATGCACAACAATTAAGTAGAAACCAGCTACCACAACACATGTGCTGGATAAATGTAGAACAACAAATAACAAAAATAAAACGCTAAAAATGACGTGTGCCTATAGTCATGTGCCTAATTGTCTATACGAAAGCTGCTTTAATATTCATTTGGAATGTAGCAGTGAGTTGTAATTAGAAATTTATTTAAAAAAAATTAAATATTTGCAAAATTTGCTGAAACGATTGTTGTCATTAACCAAGGTGGAAATTTTTATTCCAAAAGTTGATGAAGTAATTTGTAGAAAACCTTAGGGTAAGAACAGTTTTGGGGAATGAAATAGCATGGAGCATGGCATGATCTGAAAGCAGCATTTCGATTGGGTAATCGGAAAATCCCGCCATCGGGAAACCAATTGGAACGCTTCATTTAAGATAATGCCTTTTATCATGCTATGCCAAATAACATCGTGGAGCATGAAAGAATAAGCATAGGAATGAATTCCTGAAACCAGCGTTTTGATTGGGAAATCGGAAATTTCCGTCATCGGGAATCCAATCGAAATGTTGATTTAAGGAATTCATTCCTATGCTTATACTCCCATGCTCGTATACGCTGTTCTTACCCTTATATTAACACTCGACTCTAATGTCAACATATAAATAATGTTATTCTTATTCCCCTTACTCTACCATTCCTTAACATATAAATAATTAGCTGCTATTGTCATGTTTAAGAATTAAGTCAGAACTCGTCAATAACAAAATAAGGAAAAAATAAGCACACAAATTTTACAGACTCGCCTACAATTAGGAAAACTTTTTACAGCTCAAATATTTACAAGTCATTACAAACAACCGGCAATAAAACCTAAAATTAAAAAGATAAAATAAGCTTATTAACAAAAACAATAGGCTGCCATTCACCTGCTAATTGGTCTTCAGGAAAAAAATCAAAAAAGCTTAAGCATAGTCAAATCGCCTTTATTCAACCTTTTTGATTTTTGACTTTGGCTATTTGGCTGGCAAATGGGTAAAGCCTATTATAATAAAAAACTAGAGTCAAAACCAAAAATAATAAATTAAGCGCAAATTATTTCACGCACTTGTATACAATAAACCCGACCATTTAGCAATTATGCTGATCCCTCAACAGGGTGCCCGGTAAATTTACGGGAAAAAAATTCAAGCATTTATTTCAAATGTTCATCCCTAGAATTTTTCAAGACAGCGTTTGAAAAAAGTGTTTTATATACCAGTTTTCCCACCTGGAACGGGAATTCCAAAATAAACTAGTGAAATTGCTGAAAATATCCCGGCGACTGGACACCCCACCGATTTTACCGATAATTTAAGCCAATTTATGAGGCTGCAAAATATTGAACATATCCAGGAAGGGGGATTGTCAGTCATTTTTACATTGCGGGTGACTGTCGATCGGTATTTTTCATCATCAATCTTATTAAACCATTTTACACGTCCAAATAGTTAAGTACAACACACAATGCATGCCGAGCCTCTTACTTTAAGCTGCTTAGAGTAACCCATATTTTCTATGCTACCAATGCACTCCTTAATGTTAAGAAAAAATAAGTACTCAAAAATAGAAGGGGAACATATAAGTAACTAATTTTCAAGCATAAAAAATAGAGAATTCTGGTTCGCCCTATAACATTTTCAATTTCTCCAAAATAGCAAGCCTTATAGTTAAATGCATAATTTATAATGAGCAAGCCAACATATTATTGGCAGCTACCAAGAACTTGTCCATCGTTAAATTTAAATCACAACGCATATTAATTAAACAAATGACCTTAAAAGAGGTGAATAAAAATTTGCGATTTCATGAATTAGCTAAATTTTTGAACTGGGTAATAAAATCAATCATATAAGTTGTCTACTCCAGTTTTGCAATTTCAAAATTGTAAAACATTGAATGTAAAAATTTAAATGGAATTTAGAGATGTAATTAAATTTTATATTAAGTTATTCTTTCAGTAAGTACATGTAAGGGGTGTGTGACCAAAAAAATTGGAGACCACTGAAATTACTCAATACATGGAATCGACAGAATAATGTTTACCGACCTTTTAAGCATTTACGTTAAGGAACATTAAAATAGGCTTGGGGTAATAACCAATGTCAAACAAACTGTTTGAAGGTTTAAGGTTAAAAAAAATCCTTAATTTTTCACAATCCTTTACTGTATTAATAGCATCATATTTTTTATTAAAACAAAATCCAATTTAAGCTTTCTTGATTCAATTTCAGTCTCATGATATTTAATTATTTAAATTTCAGAAACAGTTTAATCTATTGTGTTTTAAATGATTATCCAAAAAATATCAAACTCTTGAGATACCCAACTAATTTAAAGCATAGCAAACTTTAAAAAATCAAATATAATTGGCATCCCCCATTAAAAATAAGGCGCCTACAATGCACACAAAAATGAAGTTATTTGCAATTATTAATATAATAACGGAAGTTTGTCATCTGTGAAAATGCTTTGTCGGCCTTTTTGAATTTTAATCCAAAATATATTTTGATGACTGCCTGTTATTATGGATTCCCCCCAAAAGAACTTGCACTAGCCAATCATAAATAAATACTGCAGGGGCTCATAAAACATATCACGTTTTATATATTATACATTTCAAGCTCTATACTTTATACTATGAAAATCTTACAACATTATATTGAATAGACATCTAATTTTAACTATATACAAATTAATCTGAATTGACAATTTTTGCACTTTGTTCAAACAAGAAAAAAAAAATTGATAATGTCATTATTGCACAAAAAATAAACATATTGGAAAATGCATGTGAAGTATTGTCAAAAGATGAACTTATTACTGTCATATACTTCTAATGTGACCTTATTTGTTTAAACCATTAATAATTTTATAATTTTCATTGAAACTTTTTAATTTATTATGCAGTTTATCCCAATATAAGTTCCTTTAGCTATAAAACTGCATGACACCTGGTAACGCGCGTTTGGCTAGCCTCAAACAAAGCTTTTAATTAAAATAATTTTCGCACGGGCTATTATTGTGCAAATTTTATAATTCTAGAATTCAAATTAAATTCGATGCCCTGTTTGATGCTAGCCAAACGCACGTTTCCAGAATAGTCAACCGACAAGGTTGGCTAAGTGGTTACGCTTAGATCCTTGAACTCGGGAGACCTGGGTTCGAACCCCAGTCGGCTATCCTGGTTGTGGTTTTTCGTGGTTTCCCACAAGCCACAGCCTATAGTAATCGCCCATAGGCAGATGCCGGCTGCCAAACTTTGCCCCCTGCCACATGGCATGATAAATTCTGACTGCAGGGTAACGAATTGAATTGAGTGTGGCCTGGGGTTTAAAGCGCAGCCTGCATGCCCAAGCTTCCATAAATTAATCCAAACTTTATTTCATCCTCAATAAGATAGATTATCATTGCAATTCACTAAGTTAAGACTGTTGGTTGATATATATAGGCTACAGACACTACCCCATGTACTGACAGCGCAAAAATCATAAGTGGCAATGTAGGCTGTGCAAAAATTGTCAATTCAAGTCTTATATATTGCACGCATTACACAATGCAAATTAATACATTTAAAGCTGAAGCAAAATCGCCACCCTGCTTAATAATATCATTTATGAAAAAGGGGCCGTTATGACCCAAGTATCCGAAAGTAAACTGCCATTCTAGACAGTCTCGATATAGTAAAAGCGAACCAAAAGAATGATATCGCCAACCCTATGCTGCACTCGGCGCAACATCTATAGGTATGCGCGGAATAATTTACTAGTTATGAAAGGAATGCATGTGACAATTATTTATACTTGTTTCATTTGAGGGTTATCTGCAACCACGAATGGTGTGGCTTACCTCAGTGTCCTAAGAAAACCTATTACAACAGTTACTTTCACCAGCATCCAGCGAAGGATTCCTTCTCGCAGTCAAAAGCCCATTGTTTACGTCATAGCGCGCTACTTCGCTGGTCTTGGCCTCGTGGGTTAGCCGAGTGGCAATCTCCATGAACAAAGTCTCCACATTGTCGGCCTCCTTTGCAGACGTTTCCAGGAAGTACATGTCTTGCTGCTGTGCGAATTCTTCACCAATATGGCGAGGGATTTCACGATCGTCTCTGTCAATTTTGTTACCTGGAATTCAAAACATTCGGTTGATACCACTGCTTTAAATGCCAGACAGCCGTTTAAAGAATCCCTGTTCCGCTTGGTCTTATTTATTTCTTACCTACTAATACCCTTAGAACCTTGGTACTAGCGTACTGTCCAATCTCCCGAAGCCAGTCTGGCAAACAGTCAAAAGTTGGCTGACAGCTGACATCATAGACTAGAATAAGCGCATGTGCACTGCGATAATAGCTCTGAGTAATTGATCGGAATCTCTCCTGACCAGCTGTATCCCATATTTGAAGCTAAAAAACATAAGTAATCGTTCGCTTGGACCTGGATTTTAACACTGATCACATCTCCCCAATCAAGAAATCAGTTTTCCTACCTTAACTTTTTCTCCATCCACCTCCACATTTTTAATCATAAAATCAACGCCGATTGTGGCGCCTTGTCCTGGTGGAAACAAACCCTAAGTAAGGAGAGAAACCAGAATGAAATTTCTCTGCTGCTTGATGTGGATTTTTCGAACAGAAGCAACCCAATTGGAAGACTTACTTGAGTGAAACGGCGAACGAGGCAAGTTTTGCCAACTCCAGCATTTCCGATTAAAACGACTTTGAACAAGAATTTGTAATCCTCCATACCGATAACACCAACATCACTTTTGCAATCTTAACTAAGTCTGCAAAGATGTAAACGTAACTGTATGTCAGAATTGTGAAAATGCAAACAAACGTTCATTTTTCTAAAGAAAGGATGCAGACTAATTGCAGTAATTACTAATCTGCAATAACTGAAGCAATACTTTCAGCCGTACGTTCGGCTACGCGATACGTAATTGCCATGTCGATCAATTTTTGTAGAAATAAACACCCATTTTTCCAAAAAGTGCAACATTTTGCTAAGCTTCATTGTATACGACATATTAATACCTCCATAGGTTTGCGAGGTTGACAGACACCATGTAGTATTGCAGCACTAGAACAAAGCCTGCTTTTTTATCTTTGCCATTTGGAAAAAACGTACCGCACAATTTAGCACGACTTGCTGCAATGCTACTGCCCTTGGCCTTTATAATGCATGAGAGAATATCTACGCAGGAATTGTCATGAATATTAAATAGATTTACCAGCTGAATGGTTGCACAGCGCTAAATAAAATATGTTTACCACATATATGTTTATAGTCAACTCCCTATCGCAGTAAAGGTTTGGTATTTGTTGCTCTTTTTTCAATACCATTACAGTCCGAGTTGGGCTTGGACTTAATTTTATTACTTCTGCAATTCCTCACCACAAACAATAATAATAAACGAGCATTATTTCGACATTATTTTACTACCATTTAGAATTAAATATTTGATTTCTATATGATAATACGTCCTCACCCGGTATATCACAAACCATTTTCAACTAATTTTAATCTCGAAAAATACAGCAAAAATATAATAACAATATCAATGGTAACATATCGCTTTTCGTTTATCTTATTGCAAGTAAAAACAATATTTTAATGAAAAATGACCTTTTTGTTATCGATAAGATTACGCCGTACACGCCAGTAGGCTATAAGTCATGTAGTTTTCCCAAGGCGACACAGATATTTGTCTCACTTTTGTTTCCATGCATTTCCTGGATTTATTCCCAGGTAGTTTGCTAATTGCGTACATTCGACGACGCCCAAGACCATTAAAAGTCATTAAGTTAGGAAGCTAGAATCCTAGCAGAGGCAAAATCCAGACATTCGCCTTTGGCAATTGTGTGCAACCCGTTCAGGAAAGTTAATCCGGGAGTCGCACCCATACTTGTACATCTAAAAAACGTGGACACACGAGTTAGAAAGCATTATCGTCTTTAATATGCAATCAATATTTCATTATCCTAATTGACATAGGTGTTTGATACAACAGATCCCTCACGACATGCAGTCTGCAAGACAAGTTGATGGCAGACCAAATTCACCTGATGCCATCTAGTTCCCTGAACTCAGTCCATGAAATTCCAGTTGTCAAGAGTAATGCAGTTCACAAAAGCAGTTTAGCCGCCACAGAATGTACTTTCACTGGTGACTGGAGAACAATTACATAATGGCCTTAGCATATTCAAAAAAATACCTCCAGCTCGGTCATAATTAAGGGAAGTGCATGGATCTATTCTAGTCAATGAACAAACGCTGGTGTTGCATGCAACAACGATGGCAATGACCCCTTGGTTCTGGCTATAAGCAAAAAATAAGTGGAGATAGGTTATGTGCTTGATGCCTCCTATCGCAACTAATTTGTATCAAGACGATAACGTGCACTAGAGCTGTGCTTGGAAACCCAAATAACATAACTGATATCCTCGGTTGACGAAGCCAAGGCCCATTGAAGGAAACAAAGACAAGCGTATATGGATGTAATAAAGTGTCAGAAGGATTAATAGACTGATTATAGGTGTGATTACGATGCAGATAAATTGGAAAGGCGTCTGATTGTTACCAGCGAATGCTTGCACCTATTGAAGACAGCATCGGAATTTCGGATGTAATCACTTTGGTTAATTAATTTCACAACAAGCGGAAAAGTTCAGCCCAGCACACTGGTGCTTGAAGTATTCATACAGACATTGGTGCTAGCCTGCTAGGGTTCTTCCATACATTGAATGAGTATATCTTGGCAGGCAACTTTTCAAATAACATTGAAAAGGATTTACTTTTCATCAATAAAGGTCAATGTAAACCAGAAGGGCAACGGGCGCACTCAATTCCATGCAGTTTTTCACGTATGGACACTAACTTTAGTAACCAATCCTTTATAGTATAGAGCACAGTGCATGCATGGTAATACATGCAGGAATATGCAATGTAGTGATGTACGAACGTTAATTAAAACTTAATTACATCAGTATAGTTACGGGATAACAATTAAGCACAAATAACCACCTGCCAGTGAGTCAGCAACGTCAGATAAAAATTTAATGGTTAGGACAACTTTGCAAAGAGTCAGCTGATCTCTGAATGTCAGAGATAAAAAGGCATTTCGAAAAATCTCTCGTTGTATAATTAAAATGTCAAAAAAACCAGTTGTGCTAAATATTACTGTGAGAACATCGCCTTGAATACATGTATATTGCAGAAGTTTCTTTATCATTTTGTAATTTTAATCAAAATATTAATGGTAGTAATTGCTAAAGATTCCTGCCAGTGGTTACAATTGTATATTAAACATGCCTTAATTGTCCGCACTTTTGAATGATGTTCACAATGATATGAGTCACAAAAGGTTGCTTTTATTACGATGACATGAAAGAAATGCCAAATTTCATATCGATGTATAAGTGTAATCCATGCAGACTTAAAATTAACATGTATACCAAGCTGGGTACGTAGCTCAGAGGTTACGCTAACCTCCTAGTACTCAGACTGAACTTAGCACCATGATGCTGATCTGAACAGATCAGCTGATCCTGACTTTAGGTTTAGCAGTTTTAGTTGTGCATAAAAAAATGTTGTAATTAACAGGGATGTGCCTGCGCTGCAACAGATTCCTTTGAGGAATCTATCCCATCAATTGCTTGGAAACAACTTTTAAGAAACTGACAATCAACTTCAATGGACGTTGATTAGCCACAAAAACATTTTCTTTTTTTCTTCTTCTCCTTCTTATTTTTTTACTCTTATTTCCCCATGCTTGCCAATCTTATGCCTTGGTGGGGGAGGAGGTTCGGTCAGACACCCGCATCTTCGCATTTTAGGGGGAATCCCTTACAGAAAAATTTTTACACTTTTGGTGACAAATAAATTCAAAACACGTCCATTTTACATCTTTAAGTGCTTTTTTGGTTTTTTTTGATAATTAATTCGTCACAACTAGTCTTTTGACAAAAACACCAAAAATGGATAAGGTG
>JAQGCC010000836.1:0-29453 GCA_034698905.1 Xestoiulus laeticollis
TCAATTTTTATTTTTGTATTATAACAAGTAGTTTTTTTTAAAGTATGTATCAAAATTTCCCTCATAGCAATACATGCGGTTCAGTTCCCCCTTAAACCTAATTGATCATACATTGTAATTTCGGCTAAAGTTTGCAGCCAGTGTTTGAAAGTTTGTTGAAGTGTATTTTCCTGTTATCACTGTTTTTTTTCCTCTCCAGGATCGAAACCAAGCCGCCATGACGGTGTTGAATGGCCATGTGGTGGTTTGCCTTTTCGCCGATTCCGATTCGCCTCTCATCGGACTTCGTAATCTGGTGATGCCACTGAGGGCCAGCAATTTTCATTATCACGAACTGAAGCATGTGGTCATTGTTGGCTCGGTGGACTACATCAGGAGGGAATGGAAAATGCTACAAAATTTACCCAAGATCTCCGTGCTAAATGTTAGTGTTATACGGCATCGTTGGTTTTCTGGCAACCAAAATTACATTATGGCATTGTTTAGAAATTTCATTTGGATAAATGCTGATTTTAATATGTATCTTTGTTTCTTGTAGGGTTCTCCCCTAAGTCGAGCCGATCTAAGGGCGGTGAACGTCAATCTCTGTGATATGTGCGTGATTTTATCGGCTAAAATTCCAAGCAACGATGATCCCACTTTAGCTGACAAAGAGGCAATTTTGGCGTCTCTCAATATCAAGGCCATGACATTCGATGATACAATAGGAGTATTAAATCAAGGTAATCTGACCGTGAAATCTATGGTAACAAAGACGACAAAATATAATTAAAAACCATAAAAATATGAAGTTTTTTAATTATTTTGCTCCAAACAGATTAGCCTAACATTTGAAAACAAAGTTGCAAAAAATCATGTTTTATGGTATTGTTTTTCGATAGGTTTTATCAAAAACACCTCGTTTTAAAAATGTTGTTAAATTTCATATAAATTTTATGAATTGTGCTAAAAATGAATGTCTTTTCACAAAATTATTCCGTCACTCAATCCTTATAAACTATTATTAAATTATTTTGTATGACCAAGATTTTTAAAAATATCTTACAATATGCCATGCAAACATGTTTTTCAAAAACGTGGCAAAAATTAGACTAAAAATTTATGATCATCTACTTATTGTTCAAATGTCAGTTTTAATTACAAAAACTTTCTCCAAATTCATTTAAGTATTCAAAACATAAATTTTAACAGCGTGAAACATTACTTTATTTAACATATACAGTATATATAACAATATTTAGGTAAATTTCAAAAAAATGTGCTGTTTACCCACTTTACTCGTGTAATGGACCAATATTTTAAAGACATTTTTGGGAAATTTTACCAAAAATGGTGAAAATAACCTGGTCCATTCTTCTGTCCTTTCAGCTGACGTGGCCACTCAAGACATTTTTTCTCCCGTTGGAAGTCCGATGGTGTTGCAAAGGAGAGGTTCGGTTTACGGTGCTAACGTGCCGATGATCACTGAACTAGGTAGAAAAAGCGGTCGATTACATTTCACTCAATTTTGTGCACATTTTTGTATATTTACCATTTTTCCATCCACGCAGTCAACGATTCCAACGTGCAGTTCCTGGATCAAGACGACGACGATGATCCAGACACCGAGCTTTACCTAACGCAGCCCTTTGCCTGCGGTACCGCGTTTGCTGTTAGTGTCTTGGACTCTCTCATGAGTACGGTTAGTAAAGCCGGCTTGATCAATAATGTCCGTTGCTCAGAACATATCAGTTGGAAAGAATATTTTCTAACTTTATGCGTTTTTACTAAAACCATAGACGTATTTCAATCAAAATGCCCTGACGTTAATTCGCTCGTTAATCACTGGAGGTGCGACGCCAGAGTTGGAGCTGATCTTGGCCGAAGGAGCCGGCTTGAGGGGAGGCTACAGCACCCCAGACACGCTCTCCAATAGGGATCGATGCAGGGTGGGACAAATCTCCCTGTACGATGGTCCTCTGGCACAGTATGGGGCAAGTATCATCAGCAAATGTCTCAACTTTGTACCTCAGTGTACGTCCATTTTTGGTTAAGTCCAACTAGATTTATGTCCTGTTTGGACACAAAACGTTTTGTTCGGCCCATGACCTTTGTTTGGAATACGACTTGCTATGTATGGACCCTATTTGCGGCATTTAATTGCAGATCGCTAATTTGCGAATGGTATTTGGATCCCCGCATTGCATTGTTGCTATGCTAGGTTGCCAACATACAGGAATCCAAAATGCCATTCGTAACTCTGCGATCGTGGATTCCTTGTCGCAAATGCACCCACGACATTCATTTGAAGACGTTCTACAACAATCTAATTGGACTTTTTGGCCTATCTTTAACCCTTTTATGTTTATAATTAGCACGAACTAAGTGCATTAATAGGGTTTCATTGAAATCCTAACATGCCACGTTCCCAAAAAGCAGAATTTATTGTAAGTTTTGCCATAATTTATTTATTTTTTTATAAAACTCGAAAACCTTAGTATTAAGCAGTGTTTAAATTATTTTATACAACCCCATCGATGTGTAATATACCAATAACAATAGGCTTTTTTATCATGGTCCAAGGATTTGGACCTATACCGAGGTACCACTGTATAATAGAGAAACAAAAATAGGAGCTAATAATGATATATATCTTTGCTCGTTTTATTTTCCAATATGTAGGAAGGAGGTAAATATGGCGATTTGTTCGTCGCTGCCTTAAGGAGCTACGGCCTGCTTTGCATCGGTTTATATCGGTTTCGTGACACGAGTTCTTCATGCGATGCTTCCTCCAAGCGTTACGTGGTCACGAATCCACCGGACGATTTCACGTTACTACCGACGGATCAGGTACGGAAAACGATCGAGATATATTCGTTGTTTTTATTTTCAAAAAGGACATTTTTCTCATATGACAGGCGTAGTTTTCATGTGTGCAGCTGTTATTGCCAATGGTATTTTTAATTCTTGTATGTTGCCAACCTAGCATAGGTTGTGCTTGCAGTTTGTCCCATTGACTCCCTTATATGCAATTCTGCACATTTCTATATGCGATTTCTAGCGATTCTGCATTCACCTTGACAATTGCACGTTTTCTAAGCAATTCATTCTGCATTTCATGTAATTACTCCCAATTTGTCATGGAATTTTGCCATGGAAATTTGATAAAAAGAGACAATTTATATCGTTCTGTATATATGGAATGGCGTTTGGTTGGGCTATCAGTTTCATTTTAGGCTTATTTGAGTGTGCCTTTAGATAAACGTTCATTAAGCTGACTACAGACTGCCATCACGTCACATGAACTCACGTGATAGCACGCATGCTCACGCCATGTGAAAAAAAATGTTGAATGCATTATTTAGATTTGTTTATCATGGTCGACGCATGCACGGGATCTCAAACTGCTATCAAGCCATGTTCCTCACATTACAAATCTTGCCTCACGTTTTTCTTTTCTGGCACGTCTACATACTTATAGTGACATCATGCCCTCACGTCCATATTTTCCGTGTTTAACTTTGTGCCATTCTGTAAAAAAAATATTCTGTTGTACAATTCCATTGTGCTCTCATGCACTTGTGTGACATGAGTTTATTTATTGGGCGATATCACGGTTTAAAATGTGAGCTTGTGTTATCACGTGAGCTCATGTGACGCGATGTCGATAGTCTGTAGCCAGATTTATGCTTCTTTTTGACCTGGCGTGAGCATGCATGTTATCACGTGAGCTCATGTGACGCGATGTCGATAGTCTGTAGCCAGATTTATGCTTCTTTTTGACATGGCGTGAGCATGCATGTCATTACGTGAGCTCATGTGACGTGATGGTAGTCTGTAGTCAGCTTTAATCGCTTTCATTGTCTCATACAAAAATATCACAAGACCAGTCAGTCTTGCTAGTTTTTTTAAATAATTTCTCAGACATTTTGGCTTTTAGTGTTCGTTTTTCTTGTTTCTATTGCATTTTTATGACACTGACTTTGGGATTCCTGAGTTCAGTTGAACTGAATGTAGTATATGCGTTTGACTATTCACCCCTATAAAACTCTGATTGCATCATTCTGGTCAGGTGTTCGTGTTGATGCAGTTTGACCCAGGACTGGAATATAAACCTACCCGAGGCCCGGTCAAGGATGGCAACTCTTGACTTCTGCTCTGTAGCGCTTTGACTGACGGACCTTATTCTTTCATCTGAGAAAGCCCTTTCGCAAGTTAGAGGGGAATAAGAAGGAGAAGAATGTTTCGCTGGACGACGGCTGGTTGCGGTTCAAGGCAAAATGGATGGCAGGGATTAAGGTGTAAAAATACACAAAAATTGGGACGGACGAGTCGTTCGGATACTCTTCGCGTAAAGGTAAAAACGGGATATGGTCATCACGATTGACCGGTAAGGGTCTTCTCGTCGCGGGACACTCTGGAGAGAAATAGTTTCAATTACCCTCCCCCACATAACTTCTGTCTGAAGATTGAGCTTAAACACCATGTTCGGTTTACGCGGCATTGCAAAATTGTGCTGTTTTCGGATGTTCTTTCAACGGTAAAACCTTAATTCCTCGGTGGCTTTTTTGAGATTCATCCCTGTGTTTTGTTTTTTTTTACAACAAATCAACATAGTTGGCAAGGAATCCAAAATGGTATTCACGTCTTGCCAAGCGTGTGAATTTTGTTAAGAAATATGCGGGAGATTGTCGTAAAATTCAACGAAAATAAACCGAAGGATTCGCTCCACTTCTAGTAAGCCAAATTCTAACCGTTAAAAGTAATTTCTAAAAACAGCACTTACAAGAGTGATGGGTTTTTTGCAATGCCAAGATTTGTCTTCTGGATCCCTTGTTTTAGTAATAATTTTCTTCGAGCAGTTCTTCTTCCACCGTTTGTTTTTCCCCTGTCGATTGTTTTCGCCGAAAGCGGGCAAGCCGAGAGTGGTCAAGAATGGACGAAATGGTTAGGAATTGGAAGAATGTAATCCAAAGATTGGACGAAATATTCAAGAATTATGGAGAAAAGGCTGACAGTTTCCGGTTTCAGAAGTGCAAAACAAAAGCTGAAATTCGGTTTCCTCGGATTCGATCGCGATGTGCGGCAGAAGGAACCTGATGGTGAATTTCAGTCGAAGCAATAGGTTTTTTCATTTTTGTTTTACATTTTTTTGTGTTTTTGGAAGAAAATTGCTCATTGGTACTCTATTAACAGTTAACCTGGGAGGGGGAAGACAATAGCAGGTTTTGGACACCGATAAAAATAGTGCTAGGTTTTCGGGCTTCTCGCTCCAAAGCATATCAGACGAAATGTTTTAAAATTTTTATTAATTTTGTGATTGGGATTATTTGAAGGAATCTTCAGGCCTTGATTTAATCGATGGATTTAATATCCGTTTTTTTTAAACTGGAGCTGCTATGTTGAGGTAAAACTACTCTCTGTGGATCGAGGAATATTTATGGTAACGTGACAACCACTATTGATGTCTAAATATAAGGCAAAATGTTGTACGCATTATAATTTTGTAGATAATTAAGAAAACAGTTTGTGAAAAAATAATGTATGTCAATGATCTCATAAAAAGTTTGGTTTTTCTCTTAAAATTTCTCTTAAAAATTGAAATGAAAAACTGTGTATATACTATATTAAAAATTAACTTAAAACTGAAAATGTTAAAGCTGCTATTGAAACCCAAAAAGTTTGGTTTTGTGAAAAATAATTCACGAAAAAAGTGAAAATAAAATATATAATCTTATCGATAAAAGCACTCGTTTTTACCAAAATGTATAATAAGATAACTAAAAATGTTATTGAAATTTTTGTTTAAATTTAAATGAAAAACAATGTTTCCAGTACTCTCTTTCAATAATATGCATAATTTTAAAATATTAAAAAGTTATTAAAAACCTTATACTGATGTAAATCTATGCAATGTATCATCGTGGTTACCGTTTAAATATCCTCGGTCCACCAACGGGAGATTCCCATCATCGGTAAATCTTGGTTCCAGTAAATTACTTAAATTTATGAACTTCAAAATCAAGAATCTAGCCTTCTTTACTATAAGATTTTTTTCCAATAACTTGTTAATATTGTTTCCTGTTTGAGCATTTATTTGATTTTCAGGAACATCGCGATACAGCGTTTCTCGTATTTTCATCGATACGGCACCCACGAACAACTAATAGGAGAGAGTTTTTTGGATTTCTAATAGTCTTATCTTAGTCGATACTTTTTGAACTATGTTTCAAATTCCACCCTCTCCTCCTCGTTCATAAGACTTTTTTACTTATCACATTTTTCAAATGTTGTCCGGATGCTAAACTATTTCGCATATCGCTTATTCTTTCGTTGCTACCAGACTTTTTCAAAAATTTTTTTTCTTCTTTTCTTGATTTTTTTTTATAGTGTTAGCTATAAATACTATTTGAAACTGATGCAAGGAGTGTAAAATGATGAAAGAATTGGGCTGGCCCTCCCAACAAGGCCAATTTTATTTGGATGAGGGCACATGATGTTGCCCCTTCCACATATAAACACGGTATATGTATATGCTGGTACAATTTTTTTTCTTATTATTTTGGTTGGTATTATATCATTTTCTTCTGTTAATTTATGTCCAATGTATTTATTTCGCTTTTGATGGACAAACGACTGAATTGCAATTAGCTAAATCAAAAATTCACAAAAATTTTCAATTTCTCACAGTTAAGAATTCGTTTAAAAATTGGTTATAACCAATAAAGGAAAGTTTTGTTAATAATAATGCTTATATCATTTTTGTAATATGCATAATTATCAGTGATCTAAATTGTGAAAATACAATATAATAGTTAATTTTTCACATTAAAATAGAAAATACTAGATTTTTAGCGCTTTATTGAAACGGTTTTTACTTATTTGCATTTAAAATTGTTATTTGTTTGTTGAAGTACATTGCAGTAAAACTACTGCTTATTAAAATGTACTTAAGCAAAGCAATACTTTGTTAAGTACAGTTTAACAATACTAAAGTTTACTAAGGAAACAAAGTATATTTCAGCAAAACTGCAGTTTATAAAAGTACATTTTTTTTATGTAAAATTAGCAAAACAGATATTTATTAAGTAAAAATTAGAAAAATTGGTAATAAGTAAAATTAACAATAGGCCCTACTCAAATTTATTAATAATTAATAAAACCTGAAGTTTATTAAAGTATATTTATTAAATTCCAGTTAAAATTTAAGCAAAACTGAGGTAAATAAAAGTACATTTTTGTAAAATTGTTGTTGCTAAAGTAAAATCCAGCGAAATTTCATTTTATTAAGTACTTTTATACTGAAATTGATGATTTTAAACCGTTACTTTTGAAAATTGTATCAATTCCTCCTTGTGTCCATCAAGGGTGAAATAATCATGTAAAGAAATGAATTTTAATTTGCGTGAATCATTTTTATTTCATTTGTTTTCAGTTACCTATTTTCCAAAAATACTTGCTTTTTCATTACTTATTTATCACTGGTATGTTTATTTTTTTGCGAATTGTGTTTCTGGAAGTACTATACATGTACATACAGTACGGTGTACAGTGTATACCGCGTTACAAAGAGTACAGTCAAGGTTGCTACTGAAATTTATTTCAATATTTGTCACTAATTAAAACCCCCGTTTCCCCCTTCATTAAAAAAAAGCTAAGCTTGCCTGAAATTTCTTCGTATTGTTCAATTAAGATTTTTCTATTCGTTTGTTGCCACGTTTTCCCCCCTTGAAATACTTGAAATAGTGAAAAACGAGAACAACAAATGTGTAAATATGCGAAAGGATTATATCTATATATCTGTTATAAAATTAAACTGTGGAGAGAAAAACCGTGAAAAAACAACACAGAGAGTGGCAACGTGTAAAAATCCCTTTTGCACTATATTGGTGCCTTTTTTCTATAAAACAAAACATAACTAAGTTGCTTAAATCTAGGCAAAAAATATATTTGTCTGTCCGTTGTTAATGAATTTGTATATTAATTGGCATATGCGTGTGTAAATTAAGTAAGGGTCACACTGGAGTTTAACACCATTTACTTTTTTGCTTTATTCTATATCGCACACTTACATCCACGTTTTATATCCCTGGCCAGGTCGAGATTGTTGCATTGTGGGAGTGACCCATCTTAGGATCATTTTTACTTAAATATGGCCATTTTAAGAGGTATGTGTACTGACGAATAACGAAATTTCTACGATTTTTTAAAAATTTTATCTGATAAAAGTAAAAACAATTTAAACATTATTTCACAAGTAAATTAAAATTAAATTACAATAAATTTAGCATTTTAATTCGTGAATTAAATAACGAAACGTTGAAGTCATTTTGTGTTATCTAAAAGGTAAATATTAATTTCAATTTCAAATTTATCGAAAACGTGCATTTGTCAATTTGCATTTTAAAATGTCCTAAGGGGGAACTGAACTGCATGTTTTGCAATGAGGAAATTTTAAAACATACTTTTAAAAAAACTACTTGTTATAATACAAAAATAAAAATTGACAAAAATGCAATGTTTTTGTAGCTACTGTATAATCAAAGTTTCATAATTTTCCCATTTATAGGGAATTTTTAAAAAATTAAAAACTAAACTACTTTTCATTTTTTTTTTTTGGAATACACAACGTTCGAGTACCTGCTGCCACCTAGTGGCGAATTTGCGTTAGGAAAATATAATTGGGAAAATTATGAAATTTTGATCATGCAGTAGCTACAAAAATACTGCATTTTTATCAATTTTTATTTTTGTATTATAACAAGTAGTTTACTGTTTTTTTTTAAAAGTATGTTTTAAAATTTCCCCATAGCAAAACATGCAGTTCAGTTCCCCCTTAATTTTAATCTAATTTGCACGCCATATTATCCTTTTCATCCCAATTTAAACAATTAAAGCACTTTTTCACACCCTTCGGTAAATAGTTTTTTTTATAATAACAAATCGTTATTTCTCAAAATATTTTTGCTCAATTAAAATAAATATAAAATAAATGTTACATTACACACCTGCAGATACTCGTCCTACATTAGTAATATGTTCGTTAAAAATTAATTTGTTCCGAGTTTGGTTTTTGAAACACTTAAAAAACAGAGGCCCATGTGTGAAAAATCCTAAAAATATTAGGTTTAACGAATGATTAAAAAAATTGTCATTTTTATATTTCCACAATTCTCTTCGTGCCATGCCTGAAAAAAAAGTCTAGTGTTCCTTGTACAAATTCGCCCCAATTTTAACCCCCTGTTAAATTTAATTCCCCCGTTAAGTCCTTGTATATATCTCTGTCTTAATCTATATCGAGTTATTAAACGCGATGAAATCTAAATTTTTGTGTAAATAACGATGATTAAGAAAAAAAAAAGTTTTTTTGGGGGGTTTTTTTTGGCTCCACAGCAATAATATTATTTAATGTTAAATTTTGTGGGAAAAAATGTCGTTTAAAATGGAGTGTCATAACGTACGTGATATGCTTGGGATTGGTGGCACAAAAATCGTCTTGGCTTAATCGACGATTAAAATCCGGTTAATGGCAAATTTTCCAAACTAATGTCTTAAAATTGTATAAATTTTTAACGTAATATGCAGAAGTTTGAAATAAGCTTATATCTTCATAGAATTATTAATGATTTTAATATTTCTATACTGGATTTTATGTCAAATACAATTCATATTTAGGTAAAAAAAAGATTAATGCCATCCGTTTTAATACTTTATAATCGTGGATTAAGCTAATCTCGGTTTGATGCAACCCACCCTATTAAATGTTGTTTATGCCATCGGACACGCATAGCTAAATTTAGGCAATTTAGGCAATTTAGGTAAAAAGTGCAAAACAAAACGCTAAAAATTGTTAAAATTGTTCAGGTAAATTATGTATTAGTTGGGTCACGTGACTCATCGAAGTTAATCTGAGATTAACCAGAAGATGTATATTGTTAATGAGTGAAAAAAAATATATTGTATAGCTCTGTATGCATGGTAAATCTAAATTATCGGTATGTAACATGTGTTAATTTTATAGTAAATTAAATTCATAAAGTTGAAACTTGAAATTGGAATATTATTTTAAAGTTTTTTAAAAGTTTATATTCCTTAAATTTTGAGTTTTTAAAATAATTTTTTTTTAAAAATATTTTAAAATTATAAGACGATTGTTTCTGCATCGCATTTTACATGTTTTCGTATTTTAACCGCTGTTTCATATCAGCTTTTTTCTGTGGGTTTAATCGGGCATTAATTATAATGCCCAGATTTTAAACTATGCATTCTTATTCTGCCACCCACAATAAATTAAAAATCATAATAAGTGATTTAGACGACCGAAAGCGCCTTTAGTTTAAACGACCGTTAACTAAAAATATATGGACTCCAATCCGTTGTTGGCTATGACTAGTTACTAATCTCCGATTAATGTAATCTCAGGTCATGCTAATCGACAATAAGCCATATGATTTTGATCATCGTTAATTGAAAATTGCATGCTATCAAACTTTTTATACAATTTTAACTTTAGTTTTACTACATTTTAACCGCAGTTTTGAATACATTTTAACTAGGCCATACATGTATTAAATTTCACATGTTAAATTCTACTGTGGGTTTACTTAAAATCTAACCGAAGTTTAACTTGCATTTAACAGAAAATTTGTATAACTAATTGTTAGTCTTAATTTAACTGTAACTAAAGTTTAAATGATTTTTTGTCAAAATTCGTCTGTTTTTTTTTGTCAAATTTTGCCTGTTGGGTTTAATTTAAATCTAACTAAGTTTTAACTAATTTTTTTTTTTAAATCTACCCTTTGAGTTTGCCTTAAATGTAACTGAAGTTTAACTAAACTTAAGTTTGACAAAGTCTGACAAAGGTTTGGTAGAATATTTGTTAAAATCTATCTGTTGGGTTTAATTAAAATTTAACTTAACAGATTCGACTAATTTTTTTCTAAAATCTTCCTGTTGAGTTTACCTCAAGTTTAAGTGAAGTTTAACTAAGGATTAATTGAAGTTTTGTTAAAATCTAAATCAGTTAGATTTATTTTAAATTTATCTAAAGTTTAACAACAATTTTTTTATTAAAATCGACCTTGTTATAGTTAACCGAGGTTTAAGTATAATTTAACTGCATTTTAAACATTTTAAATACTTTTAAGAATTGAGTATCCAATTGCAATATACATGTATTTGTTTAAAATGACTTAGCAGTTTTTTAAACTAAAACAATGTTAGTGTATAATATACTAAAACTTGATTGTGTAAATTAGGTAAAAAACGGTAAAAAATGCATACTATAACCGTCAATGTATAAATGCATATAAATATATTTCTATACTCATCGTAAATTTGTAGCTTTTAACGCATGTTTTATGAAAAACAAAAAAAAAAATTGGTGCTTTGACAATCGGAGGTTTGTCAACGGCCTCATTATATCGTTAATAAATCGTGTTTTATGGAGTTTTCTATATAAATTCTGCAATGTGGTTGATTTTGACATTTTTTATCATGTCAAAATAATATTACACTTTTGTGGCACCCAACGATGTGTAGAAGTGTGCTAACACCGCTTTCCGCTTTAACAAGGGAGAATCGTGAGGGGGCGTTCATAAAAGACTGTCACTAAATATCACAAAATATTTATGAGTGACCCCTGAATGGTAAGAAAGCAGCAGTGGAGATGAACATGTACATGTATATATCTGATATATTAATCACCATATACAGTAGTACCTCGGTGAACATCCGCTATAAGATAAATCCAGTCCTGTTTGGATATGAAAAAAAAAATTTGGAATACGATTTGCCAAGTATGAACCCTATTTGTGACATTTAATTGCAGATCGCTAATTTGCGAATTGTATTTTGAATCCCCGTATGTTGGCAATCTAGCATATCAATAGTGCATTGCGGAAAAGCTCACCAATGCATTAGTATGTACAGTGAAACCTGTGAATAGTGCACCCCATTGGGAACGAAACATGAGGTGTGCTACTTGGAGGGATGTGTTATTTGAAGGTTCAGCTAAAGTGATTTTCATAATGAATCAGATATTATTATCTTAATGAAGATGCATAAATATATATTTTGCAATTTTAAATGGTTTTTAACATAAACAAAACCGAAAAATGCATATAGAAAACAAATATACGCTCGTATACAACTGCATTTATGTAGATGTAGCCATTTTTACTTTATATTGGGTGTACATGCATGTATCTAAATACCTTTTCTAAATGGTAAACATGCATTCACTATGCTAATGGATTTTATTTGACATTTATTGCCCTCATTTTGGGATTTCCCAGTGGGTGAAATTTCATTATTTCATGCTTTGGCGTACGCTATTCGCAGGTAAAACCATGATTTTGTCCCTAGAAACCAGTGCACATGTCGCGTTTTACAGGGAATACGCTATATGGAGGTAGCCAGTTCTGTAAATTCGATCCATGCCGACTGCGAGGATGCGCTACTCCCAGGTAGTACGCTGTATGGAGAGCTCTTATTCGCAGGTTTCTCTGTATACCGAGGTACCACTGTTAATAGTGCAAAATGTCATTTGTGGGCTTACATGTATATGTATATACGAATGGCTTTTCTATATGCTTATATGGAAACGATATATACTTGTATAATAAACGCTGCCTTTCATAAACAAATCTAACTTCTAAACTAGGATTAACTAAAGTAGGTCTAGGTGTAATCTTAATCCGCATTTAGGAACATGTTTTCGTTGATTTTGGTTTAATTGTGTCTCACTTAGCCAAAAAAAAATGTCAAATGTAAACTGAGATTTGCATTAACTAAAGGCGAATTCGAAGTTGTCGTTTTTCTATAAACAGGGATTAAAAGTAAAAATATCAGGCTTTATGAAATAATGTGTAAATGTGGCATAAAAATAATCGAAATTTGGGATTAGACAAGTGATATGTAAACCTCGGCTGTTTCTAATTGATAATTCATAATTGACGTGGATTGCTTGTATCATAGAGCGTTAATTACTAACGTTGTTAATTAATGTAAAAGTGGACATTTTTTGCTAATTAAATCAACTCGAAAATTAACCTGGTTTCACTTATCTCCATATAAACTTGCATGGTTTTATTTTCACCCTGTAATGTTTAAGCACTCTGTACATACAGGGTGTCTCCCAAAGTATGCCCATTATAACTGGGAATAGAACTAACACACCCCTATATTGAATTTCAATAATTTAACATATACAGGGTGTGTTTCATAAGTTTAATATCATTGGGGGAAATAAAAGTAAAATAAATTAATGTACAGGGTGTGTCCTAAGTTCAATTTCATAGGCGGAAAAAGGGGTGTTCCCTAAATCCAACATGTTTGATGGGGAAGGGGAATCGGCTAAGAAACTTGTTGGGACTTTTGTTAAAACGTGAACGTAAAATATTAGAATTATGTGGGGATTTGTTCTTTCATGATTTATGCATAATGGTCAGTAAAAATATAGTACACGTTTGACCTTTTTTTAGTTGAATAATTAAGACACCCTGTACAGTTGCAGACAATGTAGTTTTACGAAGATAAACGCGAGAAATGCTGTAAAACTGAAATAATCTTACTGTAACTATTTATCAAAGAAAAGTAATAGTTTAGTGATGTTATAATTAGTTTATTAACCGATTTTTTTCTTGGTGGCATCCGCGAGGCTCCGTACTTTCTTAATTTCGTACATTATTTGCCATCAGACGTCGTTACAAGCATGGTCATGGTATTTTTAAACTACGCATCTGATATAAAATTTCCACTTTCAAAACAACCTGCAAAAGTTGCTTTTAGCAAAATATTAGAGGAGAATATCAATGTTATTTTCGTAATTTAAGCATAAAGACGATTTTACTCATCATTTTAGTAAAAGTTAAAACGATAGAATTCCGTATTAAAACTTGCAGCCATGGCCATACCGTATATTGCAGCCCAGTGACAGGTAGTCAGCGCCACGGCGCGGGATTTCAAGACACGCCATTATTCGCATGATTTTCAATCGAGGCTACATCAACACCGGCAACCAGATGTCGCACGCAGCATGAACCATCATCATAAATCCAACTTCGCGAAGAGAACAAGTTTTTCGAACTAGTTATAAACCATAGTTTTTCAACTTATAAACATCAAAATAAATCTGGCCGAAAATCTCGATTCTGTAAGCTTTTAAAACATTTCTCCGCCAAGCTAAGGCCAGGTTCAAACCAGGCTGTAGAAGACATGTAATCAGCGCCACGAAGCGGGATTTCGAGTGTCGTTTATTATCCGTGCATTTTTCAAACTACGCTCGCTCGTTCGAAAGTGTTGCACGAGAGGGCGGCACGTTCCAATGTTCTTTTTTTTTACCCTCTCGCATTAATATGGTGTACGGTCGCTGGTTTGGTTTTTTAGCCGTGAAATCGGATTTTCTCCTGGTTTAAAGGCATTTTTTTGAAGAGTGTTAAAAAAATGGAAAAGTGCGTGAAAGTGTTTTAGAAAAGCGTCGATCGTCCCTTCAGATGCCCCGTTCATCGTTTTCCGTAATCGTTTCGGGGACAGCTGTGGAGACGCCATAATGGCATCTCTCGAATTCGGCTACTGCGAAAATCATCATAATGTGATATTCGTGTACAGCTGAAGCAAAATAAAAAAAAAAAAATATCGGGCCCATTTGGCTGAAGCTATGCGAAAACCGGATTACAATTATTCTCGTTTTAATTTGAATGGGCCTTTGCTGTTCTTCCGAAAACCGTAAGCGGGCCGCTGCGGAGATCATCAAGAATAAACTGAACACCAAACAAGCAGCCAGCAACGGCGATAAGCCTAACTGCATTATATTGCGAATAGCCGCAACGAAAACTGCAATTTCAACTACTGACGATTGTTCAGACTTACCGAGGCGTAGGTTGATGATGGCTGCCGCAATTAAAAACTTGGTGAGCAGAAACAAAAAACGCTACCAAGAGGATGGATTCGATTTGGATCTGACGTGTATCCTTTTGTTGCTTTTTTCCCCCTTCCCCCAATGCCCGCCCGGGACCCACTCGGATTTAGGCCTAGTTTACAAACTGTTGCCTGTTCGTTACGTTATGTCCGACATCACACTCTTCCAGGTAATTATCTCTATAATTAGCGTCTTATTAGGGTATTGGGAGAGTGAAGGAAGTCCTCTTCTTAGTTCTTAATCCCTCCAACCCCATAATACCCTATCCCTTGGGGCAAGGCCTTGTGGTATGGACAATGAGGGGTAAAGGTAATGGATTATTTAATTGTTATAGCTGTGAGTGATATCATTGATAAAGTCATGTTAAATAATGTTATTTCAGCTTAAAAATATGGTGTGTTTCAAGACAATCTACCTTAAAACAGTTACGGTGGACAACCTTTAAAGTGTCCTTAAATATTTGGGCAGGATTCAGGAGTCAAAAAACGTGAAGTCAGGACAGAAAACTCAGAATCCAAATCCAGAAAAAGTTTCACAATTTTTTAAGTCCTGAATCCTACGTGAAAAACGTGTGAGGACGTGTACAAGGATGTCTATATTGAACAGATTCTTACCTGTGTGAGGGTAGGCTTTGTCCCTAAATGGTCAGATTTGTAAAGTTATGAATAATATAAGTAGGGACCTACCTTATTTTTAAGATCTTCTTAAGGTAGGCCTATGAGGAGAGTGAATTAAGGAAGTCCTCTTTAATCCCTCTTCATATAATTGCCCTACCCCTTGGGTATGGGATAATGAGGGGTTAAAGGTATGGATAATTCAGTTGTAAAACCTGTGAGTGATATCATTGATAAAATTTGGGAAAGTGCTGTTAAATGTTATTTCAACTTGAAAATAAGGTGTAGGCCTAATCTGGTCATTTGAAGACAACCTACCACTAATACAGATTCAGTGGACAACCTGTCCTTAAATATTTGGGCAGGATTCAGGACTAAAAAAAAAAACGTGACTTCAAGACTGAAAACTCAGATTACAACATCCAGAAACAGAAAAAGTATCAAATTAAGGTTTAGCGTCCTGAATTCTGCATGAAAAACATGTGAGGACGTGTACAAGGATGTCTATATTGAATGGATACTTACCTGTGTAAGGGTAGGTTATGCCCCTAAATCAGATTTGTTAACTTATAAGTAAATAAATAAACGTATTACAAATACCTAACTTTAAAATTACCTTAGCTTTTTTAAAAAATTGATATACATGTAAATAGCAATGGTACCATAATAAAAAAAACATGAATCGCACAAAAAAGCGTAGAAGGACATGTCCTTGTGAACATGTTTGAGAGTAATAGTTTTATGTACGTTGGTTTTTAAGTATTTTTTTCTAAGTGAAAGTGTTACATATTTAAGTTTTAGGCCTAGTTGAAACTATTGCCTGATGTTGCCTTATGTCTTACATCCTGTGCAGGTAATTATTTCTCTAATCTATAAGATTAGGTGTCTTGAAATTGCCCCAGGAGAATTGGTTCAGATATACATTAATAGGAAAGCGGTGAAGGACCCCTCCCCTGAGGCACCTGCATGGTTAAAGGACAATGGGAGGGGTAAGTAAGGGATAAAGACGATTTTGGACGATTTCAATTTCTATACCCGAGAGGGAAGGTTTTTTTTTTACAATCAGGATGTATGGTAGTGAGTATACAGTTTTTGACATGGGGAACTTTTGAGTACATGAAACATGCATTAGACATGTTATTGTCAGCTAAAATAGAGATTTTACCTGTCTGAATATCTAAAATTAGATAGCTGTACTTTTGAAATGTTACGAGCATTATGTATGCATTCATTTTACATGTAATCATATTATAAAAAAGGTGTCGGCAGAACCTTGAAAAATACGAACTTTTAAGCCTTAAAAGAAGAATGAAACCTGCATTATTCCGAACAAGACTCACTTTCTAGACAGTAGAGTATGACACGAATAAACTCACATTTTAATGCTATTCAGTTTCATATTTTAGGATGATTTTTTGTGGAAAATTTTCTACTTTGTAGCCCCATTTCCTTAGGACTACATTTCCTTCCTTTAACCTGAACGTTTTTATACTGCTTTTTTACCCTTAGTAGTGAACGGAAAACCATCGGTTGAAATCACGGAGGTCAAATTGAGAGTTAAAAGTGAGGTAATATGGTAGAAATATTGAAATAGGTGTGGTCTTCCTGTTTAGAAGCAATTAGATTTTGTCGTCCTGTGCTATACGAATGCTGACTAGCAATCAAAGCTCACCAGTTTAAAGTAGGCGTTGTATAAGGAACTGTTCGATACAATGAACGGGAACAATTCGGCTGGTCCCTTCACAATCCAGCGATACTAAATGACTATTTATAACGAACGGCAATTCGATGTCTTAGGGGGTCAAGAGACAAAGAACATCCCTCTCAAAATGTACATTACTGCAATTCAGCTTTAGTGCGTACACTCTCCAGCATTTTGCAAAAATTGTATTTCTGGTGTTCAATTGAAGACAGAAGTACATTACTGTTGGGGCAAAAAAACTATATCATTTCAATCGGTTAAATCTGCTGGATGTAATGCTAATGAAAAGCCACGAAAGCCGTCTAGAAGCAATAAAAATGTGTCAAAACTTACCTCTCAGCATAACGAACATATGCCGCCATCTCCTTAGCATTCGTTATATCAAGAGCCCACTGTAATTTGCGGTAGGCCTACATGTAACATGCATGTAATTTAAGCAACAGTAATAATAGAACAGTCATAGCGACCATTACAACCATTGAACGCAGTCATAGCAACCATGGAACGCAGTCATAGCAACCATGGAACGCAGTCATAGCAACTATTTAATGCGACCATAGTATTTAAGTAACCATGGAACGCTGTCATAGCAACCGTGGAACGCAGTCATAGCAACCATGGAACACAGTCATAGCAACTATTTAATGCTACCATAGTAACCGTGGAACGCTGTCATAGCAACCGTGGAACGCAGTCATAGGAACCATAGAACGCGACCATAGAACAGTCATAGCAACCATTGAATGCCACCATGGAACGCAGTCATAGCAACCATAGAATGTGACCATAGAATAATCATAGCAACCATGGAATACAACCATAGTAATCATGGAACGCAGCCATGGAATGTGACCGTAGCAACCATGGAATGCAGTCATAGCAACCATGGAACGCAGACCTAGCAACAATGGAATGCAACCATAACAGCAATAGAATGCGACCATAGCAACCATGGAACGCATTCATAGCAACCATGGAAAATGTCATTTCAGTCGCTAAAAACCGCTAGGTGTCTTAAAAAGCCGCGAAAGCCTCCTAGGAGCGAAAAAACATGTGTAAAAACAGACCTCTCAGCATAACGAACGAATGCCCACTCCCTTTGGCATCCGTTATATCGAGAGGTGACTTGTTAACCTCATTTCTTTCTGGGAAGAAAGTGTGTGAATCTGTTTAAGATTTTGAATTGTGAATTTGTTACTGCTTGATTGATCTTGAAAAACGTCCCTCGTTTTCCAATGGCCTTAGGTGTTGGGAGGGCAGTTACGTAACTTGCAATTATCTTACCGACATGTGAATCAAACGGTGGGTAAAAAGGGAAACCTGTGGGAAATGTGGTCTATGTTGGCTTTTAATGAGCGAAACCTATTGTGTCCCTCTCTAGAGTAGGTAGTGCATATTGTATCGGTCATGCTTTCTCACCCACGAAGGGGGGAAAAGAAGGGAACTGGAGAATATATGTTAGTAGGCCTACACTTCATGCCCCCCCCCCCCCTTTTTTTTTTTTTTTAATGTACCCAAGATCAGAAAGAAATCCTTGAATTCATAGAGGTCAGTAGACTTGTCTGAAACTATTTTAGTTCAGTCCTATAATAAACCTTTTTTTCATTTTGCAAACATGGGGCTCGATTTCATAAAACTACGAAATGGACTGAATATTTTCAGTCATTTCGAGATATTCATCAAGATATTTGAAATTAAACGTCTAGCACAGAAATTAATATAAACTTTAGTATGCATGCAAGCCTATATGTATTTATTTTTGAAAAGTGCATTAAAGTATAAAATTTAATATGGTAGCTGTAAAGTTTGGTCTTCTGGTTATCATTAGTTTAACATGGTATTATATAGGCTAATCATAAAATTAACATGACAGGGAAAGGGCTGGATCTCAAGTTCAGCATAAAATTTAACATGGCAGCGTTAGGACTTCCATCTTCAATTAATCATCAGTTTAACTGACTGGCTCTCAAGTTTATCATTAAATTTACAGGCCGGAGATAAGGCTGGCTCTCAAGTTTAGCATTAAATCCAACATGCCAGAGATAAGGCTGGGTCTCAAGTTCAGCATACAATTTAATATGGCAAAGATTGGGCTGGATCTCAAGTTCAGCCTATAATTTTACATGGCAGAGATAGGGCTGCATTGATCACAAGTTCAGCGAAAAATTTAACATGGCAGAGATATGGCTGGGTCTTAAGTTCAATATAAAATTTAACATGGCAGAGATAGGACTTGATCTACAATTAATCATCAGTTTAACATGGCTGGGTCTCAAGTTTAGCATAACATTTTACATGGCAGAGATATTGGCTGGATCTCAAGTTCAGCATAAAATTTAACATGGCAGAGATAGGACTTGATCTTCTAGTAATCATCTGATTAACATGGCATGGTTTAAGTTCAGCAAAAAATTTAACATGGCAGAGATATGGCTGGGTCTCAAGTTCAGCATAAAATTTAACATGGCAGAGATAGGACTTGATCTACAATTAATCATCAGTTTAACATGGCTGGGTCTCAAGTTCAGCATTAAATTTAACATGGAAGAAATTGGGTTGGGTCTCAAGTTCAGCATAAAATGTAACATAAATGTAGGGCTTGGTTGGTCTTAATCTTAAATCATGTATTGCATAGGCTATTGTTACTTTTGTTATACATGTACATGTACATGAATCTTCCTAGTGATAGCGTAAACTCATTTCAAATTCAATTTAACAATGATGATGGGTTAGTCGCTACTGACGTAGGAGAATTGTCCTGAAAATGGGTACGAACCCCACTATACCAAATGGCATTTGTTTGCTGACTGTAGAGTACTGAGTTGAATTGAGTATAGGCCTATCTTAAATTTTATGAATCTTAAAATGCGATTTTTATAATCTGAAAGGCAGTGTTTGCCAATTGTCGTTTTATTTCATTTATTTGGCTGTATTTTTAGATATATTATACTATAGGCCTATATGTCGATGACTTGATTTTAAATGTTAAAAAGCGAATGAATTTCATAATGGGCGATTTGATCCTGATGTAAATCAAGGGTAACAGGGTTTCCAACTGTGAAGAATGGTTTTCTTTGAAATTTTGAAACAATCAGTTTTGAGTGTCAAAGTCTGGCGCCTATTCATCATTCAAATATAGACTTGTCTGCACTTTTATACGTTCCTTTTATGACACTGAGAGCCTACGTGCTCAAACTATACTGTGACACTTGGAGATAAATGTGCCCTTTTTTCCCCCCTTTTTTCATATCACTAAATTATCACGAATTTGTGCACTACAAGAGATATTAATAGACCACCTGTATACTTGACCTCTAACACACGTTTATGTAGTCATGTAGTATACTCCGACTACTACACCTTATAGGCTACGTTTCCTTTTAAAATCCCTCTATCGTTTTTAATCCCCCCACGTCAATGTGCTTATTTATTTTTAATAGTAGTTTTCACGTATACATGTAGATATAGTTTGTAATTATTCAATATTAGGCTATACTTATTTATATGCCATTGTTAGATTTTCGTGCTGTTGCATATTTTAAACAATATAAGTACATGTATAAGGCAGGCATATATTTAATATTCAACAATTTATAAGGGATTATAAATTTTGATGATATTGAGTAAAATTTTCTATTTAATTCATTTATGCCTGTTTCATAACTAGTTGAGATTTAGTTGTTATATTGAAAAATCGAAAATGTTATGTACTAAAACGGGAGAAAATGACCACCTTTGTATATAGACCACTTTTCACAGTTGGTTTGTACAGTTGATACATGTATATATGTTATCCTTCATAAAAAATTTTCTGTATAGTGACCACCTGTATACAGAGACTGAATTTGGCCATTTTTATGGACACCTTTAACAGGTTTTAATGTAGTTTTTTTTAACTAACAAGCTGCTTTTGTTTCTGCGTTTTTAGATGTACATGTGATTGTAGGCCTACAGTAAAACCTGCTTAAGGTGACCACCAAAAAATGCCCGAATTCGATCACTAAGGCCTAGCCTAAATTTTGTGGTTTTGCTACTTTATTTTCAAACTGGAGCTACCAAACTTAGTAGGGATTTAACTCTACATTATGTGAAATTTCTCCGAAAATTTCATGGATTTTAAACAAACGGAAGACCAAAATTTTGCATTTTTTCCACTTTTTTCATGTAGGCGCGATACAGAGAATTTTAATTAAAGAGACGTTAATATACATTTAAATGAATCTGTGCCCTAGCTGGATAAATCATTCATGCTTTAAAATTAAAATACACACCTTAACTGGTAGAAATAATTTGCTGATCTCGTAACAAAATTCAAATTCCGAAAAACGTTTGTAGCTGACACCAGGTGGCATTGTAGACTTAGCCACGTGAAATCCCCAATTTAAAATTTATTCTTATTTATTAAATTTAAAATTTAAGGGCCATTTTCATGGTCTCTGTGCCCTAGATCTATGAACATAGTATTTTTACCAGTTTTTTTTTTCCCAGAATTTTATTTAGAAAATGCGCTACGCTCATCAAGAAATTTACCCATAGGAAAGGGGGTGTTTAGTTCAGCCTTAAATCTTTAAAATAATAAATTCTACATTAAATATGCATTTTCAAAGGTAACCTAATAGTTTCATGCTCATCCTATATGAGTTTCCTGAAATGTCCTTTGCTATATAGCCTATAGCCAGAAGCCTATTTCTGGGATGTAGTGAGGTTATTTATGGTTATTAATGTTGAAAAACCTGGGCTAAGGAATTAACCTTGGCCCAATCGGGGCTTTGAATGCTAATCTTAAAAGTCAATTTGGGTCTTGGCCAAATTATTTAGTTAGCGAGTGCAATAGTGTATGAATTTCCATGAAAATTAGTGTAAATTAACAGGTGTTTAACGATGCCATCCACAGGCAGTGGGTCAATGGCAAATGGCAGGTTTTTCTGCATGTAATATCGACTTTTTATACTCATGATATTATTCATGTTTAAGGAACCTCGTTACATCATTTTAGATTATCTTGGCCTACCTTCAATATGTCAATCATGCCAGAAGCATGATTCATTTGTAAAACCTGATTCTTTCTTCCCTCTACTGCTTTTTTTTTTTTCTAAGAATTTTGTTCTTGTCCTAGATGACATTTCTACGATAAAATGAGAAATTGCCCCACATGAGTTTGATTTTACCGGTTTTTTCCGGAAGTAATTCTACGATAATCATGATATCATTTCGTAATAAGATTTTGGAAATTTCACAATTCCTTGTTTCATTATCAAATAGGCGTTTATATCAAATCATGCAGATTTTTTTAGATTTCAGTTTCTGGTTTCATGTATAAATGGGGTTTACCAAATCTTGGATTTTTTTAATGGTAACCTGAGATATCATGGTCTTACTTGCCATATTATGCACACAAAAAACGACAATGGGTTAAAATTTCACCCAAATCTAACGCAATGCTGAGTGCTATATGGATATACCAACATTGGGTGAACATTGGATTGAATTTAAGTGTAACCAAATGTTGGATTACAGTTACTCAACTTTGGATCACAGATTTTGGTTAAAATATTCCCGGAATTGGGTAAATGTGGAGATTCGTCCATTTATAATCTACTCAATTTTATACTCAAACTTGTGTAAACATTAATTAACTAATGGGTTATTTTATGATGATTTTCATACCAAAATATTGAGTTAGCATTTCGTTCTAATAACTCAATATTGGGTTTTATATATTTTCTCTTATAGTTATCATGGCATATTTAGTAAAATCTTATAGCACATTCCATGAAAAAAAATATGTAACAATTGTAGGCCTAATTTTAATTTTTGAAGTTGCCCCCTTTATGAAGGATGTTTGGATACATGTAGGGGTTAATTTGTATGGGATCAAATAGACAGTTTATTATAATATTAAACTTTCACATACATAACATGTATATAAACCTCAAATAACCCAACTGATTTGGTTGCATACCAATTTACTTATTCTTTGATTAGTTGTAGACAGAAATTTAACTGAAAACTGAGTTAAGTATCAGTAACCTAACAAAATGGGTTACCGTTTAACCCAACGTTTTTTTAGTGTGTCTTACTATCATAGCTTATTCAAGCCACCTTTGAACAAAGAATTTGGATAGACCTGAAATGTAGCCAGAAAAAAGTGGATTTATTTTAGAAAATTAAGAAAAACTCAAATGTTATATTTTAAAAATTTAGTTTCGCATTGCAGGTTGTTATAATTATCAATAAAATCAAGATATTGCTCACTAGGCCAGCCATGCATTTATTGAAATGGGGAATTGCTCTTTTTAACATAATTTAATATAAAAGAAAATTGATCTGTTTAATCGTAAATATTTTTGTCTACTCGTACAACTATTTAATTATAAGTTTTAATTTAGACATGACGATATGAACACTTTTTAATACAATATGTAGTAGTTTGTGTGATGCTATGATGAAGTCAAGGTGGTCATTTGGAGAAAATGTTAAATATTTGTTTCTAAAATAGCTTCTTTGAGAGACAAAACATGAAATTGTTAGACATAGCCTAGGCCTATTGTCAGATTTAAGAATATTCAATTCAATAGTCAGGATAGGCAGAGAAAATTGTTTTAAAAACTTGGAAAGTCAAGAAAGTTGAAGATTTCTATTGTGGACTAACTCTGATTAATCTTCAATAATTTCTATAAATTTAGTAGAATGAATAATAGTAGATATTATAAGTGAAAATATTATATTTTCACTTTACGAGTGGTTGAACCTAATGCATGCATGTGTGAATTTTACATACATTACTTTGATATTGTTTATTTGGACGATATCATTTTCTACTTGTTGGTCCTTGACGAGTCAAAATCTAGATATTTATCGAAATATTATTGCGATGGGATTTCCAGCTGAGAAATTAGAAGGCGTTTATAGGAATCATATCGATGATGTTTACCGGTAAGCATTTGTTTACTGCACTATTAACGAGGTATTGTAACCTGTTCAATTGTTTGATCAGCTGTTTTTGATGGAGGGCACTAGTTTGATAGCATGAATGAAATTCCGGGAGTCCCAGGTTAACATTGATTCATATTTTGCCTTGCACTAATCCCTGATAAATTTAAAACAACACAAGTTTTCGATATCATTTTATGAGGTTAAAATTTGTGCATATTTTTATCAAAGATTTCATGTTTTATAAGCACAAAATTCCTGCATAGTTTCTGCGAGAAACTTGTACGAGCCCCGGATATTGTCGCGCTCGAGGCTGTTTTGACGTAGTCGTAATGATATTTTGAAAAGTTGAATCGCACTGATTCAACAAAATGAGGTTAAAATACTTGGGTTACACACGACGACTGTAATGTCTGCATGCTTTTTAATTTTAATTGATATTTAAATTTCAAAAATCTCTTTCAGGTTTATGGAATCCAAGCACAAGGATCACTATAAGATATATAATTTGTGAGTTTAAATCGATTCATCGCTGTTCATCGTCGTATGCATATAACTGATGATTTTTCATGTTTTAATACAATCGCAGATGTTCCGAGCGAACGTACGACGCTGCTAAATTCCATAATAGGGTTGCACATTTTCCATTCGACGATCACAATCCTCCGAAACTGCAACTGTTACAGCCGTTTTGCGACGATGTCGACGAGTGGCTGTCGAAGGACGAAAGAAACGTCGCTGCCGTGCACTGCAAAGCGGGAAAAGTAAGACCCTCGCGAAAGATCTGCTCGTACATCTTGTCAATTCAATTCAACTCAGTACCCTACAATTATCAGCAAACAAATGCCATGTGATAGTGGGGGGGGCGCACCCATTTTCAGGAGAATGCTCCTACATCGGTAGCGACTTAGGTATCTTTGTTAAATTAAACGTGAAGGGAATTTAACTATCACTAGGAATACTATCCCATCGTCTAATCGCATGTAAAAAGAAAGGACCAATAGTAAGCGTCCGTTTTGGCACGAAGCTCCGTCAATGGTTTTGGTTTTGAATGATGTCTACTTCTAAAACGATTATTTGGCACGAAAATATTAGAAACAAGATGTGTATTATCGGGAAGATAAAAACGTTTAAACAAGCCCATAGATAAGATTTCGCGCCTGTTCCTAAATGAGTCCTAATTTAGAGAGTGAATCATTTCAGTTACACCCGCTGGTAGCCCTTGGCAATTTTTGCTATGCAAATCTGGCTGCCCTCCGTTGGGCCATTTTTACATCCTGATTCTTAGTTATCTAATGAGGATTCAAGATACAAGAGCGCAATATTCCAACATGGGGCGCACCAGAATTGTGTACAGTGAAACCTGCGAAAAAGAGCCCTCCATATAGCGTACTGCCTGGGAGTAGCGCACCATCGCAGTCGACACGGATCGATTTTATAAAACAAACTACCTCCATATAGCGTATTCACTGCGAAACGAGACATGCGCACTGGTTTCTTGGGACAAAATCACGATTTTACCTGCGAAAAGCGTACGCCAAAGCATGCAACAAGGAAATTTCACCCACTGGGAAATCCCAAAATGAGGGCGATAAATGTCAAATAAAATACTTTAGCATAGTGAATGCATGTTTACCATTTATAGAAAAGGTATTTAGATACATGCATGCACACCCCAATATAAAGTAAAAATGGCTACATCTACATACATTAGATGCAATTGTATACGAGCATATATTTGTTTTCTATATATGTTTTTTTCGGTTTTGTTTACGTTAAAAACCATTTAAAATTGCAACATATATATTTGTGCATCTTCATTAGGATAATGATATCTGATTCATTATGGTCATCACTATAGCTGAACCTTCATATAGCACATCCCATGGTTTGGTCCCAATGGGGTGCACTATTCACAGGTTTCACTGTAGCCAGTTTCCGCTAGATTTTCCAGGGATTAATGAAATACGTGTTGGACGATTCTTAATCGTTGGTTCGCTGCCCCAATAGTCTTGGTTAAATGATGATTCCGAGACGGATTATCTGAAATGTAAATTCGCAGATACCTGGTAGTATTGAATACGGCAGGTTGGTCCCCACCAAGAACATATTTAGGTTCTTTTAAACCTAGTTTATTAATTTGGATTTTTTTTCTATTTTTTTGCAGGGCAGGACAGGAGTGATGATTTGTGCGTATTTGTTACACAAGAAACTTTTCCGAAATGCGAATGAGGCGTTGAATTACTATGGGCAACAGAGGACCCATGACACAAAGGTTTTTATCTGGTGAAAATCACTCGCGTTAAAATGACCAATAATCAATCGTAAAACTGTCGAATTGAGCCACTCGTCAACGGCCGATAACTGTTCGACCGAATTATCATGAGAACAATGCCGGCTCTTGTGTCCTTTGATAATGAGCGAGAGCGTTATAACCACGAACGGGATTGTTGCCTAGCACCGGAAAAACGTTTAGTTTTAATCTCGGGAGTCGATTGTTTGGCACGAGCTTTCTCCTCGTTTCATCGGGTTCACTGGCAGTTGGCATCTGTCGTAACCCTTGTTGAAATTATGCAGATTTGTAGCGCACGACTGATAAACGGGGTGCAAATTATGATTTCGCAAAAACTGATTCCTGACTTCTAGGGTTAGTAGACCCGAATCATTGCCTAATATCCCATTTGTCTAGAGGTTTTTAGGTTTTGTCGAGTGTGTTTACACCTCTCGATAAAGTTATTTAATATGGTAGTTCAGACATGGATAAGCATCCAGATTTTGAAGAATACAGACCTGGAAATCCTAAAATTGTTATCGATTAATCTAGCTATATTCATGTCTATTGATTTGGAGAGCAGACGCTACCTAATCTGTACAGTAGGACCTGTCTAAAATAATCCTTTGTGAAATAATATCCTCTTTAAAATAATAAAATGTCATGGGACCCATGTATAAAATCATGTCTATTGATTTGGAGAGCAGATGCTACCTAATCTGTACAGTAGAACCTGTCTAAAATAATTCTTTGTAAAATAATATCCTCTCTAAAATAATAAAATGTCCTGGCACCCATGTATAAAATCATATACCTCCATAAAATGATATTTTATATATTTTCTCGATGATTTTTAAGTGAATATCAACAATGGAACTGCAAAAATATTAAGCATGGAATCAAAAATGGCAGGATGCAGGGCCCAAAAGTATTATGTTAGACAGGATGCAGGGCAATTAAACTTTGCTTGTGATACCCAATATAACTACTAACTCATCAATAAATGTACACATGTATAAGGATTGAAAAAACGGTGAAATTCCCTATTTTGCAGCTGTGTACACTGTAGATTGTTTACAGATGAACCTGTCTAAAATAATATTTTCTCCTGCTCCCAAAAGTATCACTTTAGACAGGTTCTATTGTACGATTCTCTTTCCCGAACGTTGATGCCTGAAGTGCGGTTCTAATCTCCACTTGCTTCTTGTATGACTTGGCAGTTTTCACCAACTGTTGTGATTGCAATCTCTAACCATGTTCGGATGGGACCCCTGGGTCGTTTAAATTCTAAAGCGACCACCACCCAATTTGTTGGAAAAAAAAAGTTTTGCAACGTTATCGGTAAACCTTGAATCCCCGGAGTCTTATCGAAACTTCGTAAAAACATGTAAATAAAGTGAAAATATCGCTATTAAATCAGAAACCTCTATGCAAATAGCGTAGGAAATTTCTAGATTAAAACTGATATGAACTGTGGGAAATTTGAATAAATTAATAATGCATGTTTCTTCGAAATCCATCCCGGTCTTCTAAAAGTACTTTGTTTCCGAGTCTTCCAAAGTTAAGATTTTTTCTGTCGATAAACAAAAAAAATATGGTCGATGTAACCCTGGATTGTTTGATTTTTGGTCATTAGATGCCAGCTTGATTTTAAAAAAATGTATATTATACCAACGTTGTACGTTGTAATACCGAATCTAACGTTGCGTCCATTTTTAATGCATTTAGGGAGTCACGATTCCTAGCCAAAGGCGGTATGTCGATTATTACGGCGAACTAGTCAGAATTAATTTTATGTACAAACCTGTGACGTTATTTCTCAGGATGATCGAAATCGAGCCTATCCCTACATATAACGGAGGAACATGTTGTAAGTTGAGGGGAGTGTGTCCTATATCGCCCCGTTTTCTTGTTCTCCGATAAATGTTATCTCGGTCTAGTTGTTAAACCCAAGAACAACATTTCTAATCACTCGGTTTTCACCTGTTTCGCGTAGCTCCCTTTTTCGTGCTCAGCCAATTAGCGGTGAAAATTTACGCGTCTCCGATTTATGAAATTAAGAAAGGTGCCAAACCGGTTTTACAAATGGACATTTTACAACCCGTCCCTCTGTGTGGTGACATCAAAGTGGAGTTTTTTAATAAGCCTAAGATGATGAAAAAGGTTGGTAAAGAATTTAAGCATTTTTTTTTTTCATTTGTTTTTAGCAAAATCAATATTTGCAAAATCGAAATTTTCAAATTTCGGCTCTCAATGAGTATGTTTTTTTTTTTTTTTTTCACGTATTCTTGTAGGACAAGATGTTTCAGTTTTGGTTCAACACGTTTTTCGTGAAAGACGAGACGCAAAGCGTCGATAAAGACGAAAAGGAACGGACGAATGGGTATTCGGAGGGAGGCACTCACAACGTGCTCTCGCAAGCGCATCATTACGATCGCTCGTTGTCCAATCCCGAGACTTTACGGCCGACGCACCTCATGTGTGGGAAAGACAAGTTCGGAAGGTAATTGACGTCTGCTCGCTAGATTTTGTTAACTCGTTTTCCTCGGCTATCCGTAACGCGTTTATTTTTCAGTAATCTTTCGTTGGCGAGTTCCGACAGCGAGGGTAGGACGCTCGTTCTGACTTTGAAAAAGGAGGATCTGGACACGGCTCATAAGGACCGGCAACATAAATCTTTCAGCGCTGATTTCAAGGTAATTCTTAACACGGAATTTGTGGAGGCATTTCTAGAAAAGCTCAATGTATAGGCTGCTCTCGATATAACGAACAGGGTAGCTGGTCCCAACCAAAATGCCTACACAGCTCACAATGTCGGCTAGGTGTATGGAGCATTCTGTATAATGAACCGATCGATATAACAAACGGCAATTCGATGTCGTAGGTCAGAGACAAAGAGCATCCTGTTGTCGTAAATTACGCGTCGATTTTAAGGATTGGTTTTAAAAGCTGATATCTTAAGGCTTATTGCAACCATACCATTTCCAATGGACTGAATGGAGAATACTTACGTCGACATTCACGTAGTCTGTG
>JAQGCC010000837.1:0-29444 GCA_034698905.1 Xestoiulus laeticollis
ATTATATTAAAAGTTGATTAATGCATTTTAACATAAAATTTGATGAAAATGTTTCATAAGAGTCTTGTACCCAAAATTTCGGCTGTGCATGAAAGTTAGTCAAAAAGAACATCAAAGAATTGATACAAATAGACCAACTTCATGTCAAGTTAAATAATAGATTTCAATAAAAATTATGACTATACATGACATAATTTGCAATGACGGCGTCACACATTGAAATACTACACCGAATATGACGTCGCTTATAACGAAAGCCGAAGTCATGAATTTGAAAAATGACGTCAGTTATACCAAAATAAATGTACATGTTGTAATAAGAAATTTGCCATACAACATGACGTCACTTATCGAAAACTGACGTCATGTTGTTGAAAATAACTAATTAAATGACGTCATTTCCATTTTATTTTATATAGCAACACGGTCTTTGCAAATACGACTATATAAAGTTTTGACATTGGACGTCATGTTGGCAAGCCCAAAAAAGCATTGTAAAACGATTGCAGTTGTCTGGTGTAACGATACGTAAAACTAATTTACATCGTTATCGCACAATAAAACCGTTTTAATCACCGGTCATTTGAGAACATAGCGGCAATTAGTGCACGCGTTGGACGCCACGTTGGAAATCCCAGTGACGTCCTAACATCCGAATAATTAAAGCTTTTTTTTAAAAGAGATTGCGACCTAAATTTCTCCAGCAGCCATATTGGGAGTCTTGGTGATGTAAGAACAAAACAAGAACAGAAAAGAACGACACTCAAAAATTCAATCAAAAAACATGCGCATCGACCCTGACCCCTGGCGGCGTCGTCCGCTTTCGGTACGGTGCGGCGCAGCTTAGCCTTAATTGGAGGGAGAGTGAAAATTAGCAAAGAAAACAATGGTTCATATCAAAAATGGCGCTGGTGGCAGGCGACGCCACTCCACCTTGATCTCCTCAATACGCTCGATTATCCACGGGAGCCCCCTCGATTTATGTCACCCCTTTTTTTCCCCAGTACCACCGTCCAATGTCACACGATAAAAATGAGTCCGAAACCAGAGCAGACCACGCCCCCTACCCCTTTTTCTGAGCTGCCACTTCCTCGAATGTAGGTCAGTGATTTTGGTAGAGGGCCTCCTTTCAAGTGCATTATTACGGCAGGCAGATTCTGATGCGTAGTCTATTCAGGTCATGTCATAGACTAATCACCAACAGCCTTGATTGTCTGACTTGTTTTTTAAACTACACCTTTTTTCTACACCCCCATCCCACAAACCCCGGCACCGATAACGTCAGGGGAGGGGGGGGGGTTTCATCGATTAGCATCGAACGTGGCCATGTTGGATATCTTTATAGGATGGAGGATTTGTCAAAGATGGCGGTCACGCCATGTTATATGAAGCGCTAATTGGTGCTCAAGGCGCTAATAATTACAAGGATTTCTTCATTCTCATGTTGACCATTGGCATGTAGAGGACGAAAACATTTGGGGAAAGTGTAATACTTGAGAAAGACCAAAAGGGGTTCGTGGCTTTGGTTCAGATTTCAAAACCGGGGTATCGAACGGTTTATTGATTTTGTTGTTTTACAAACGTTCAAAAATCACACACAAAATTGCTAAACAATGTAAGATGATGCCACAATCCAGCAGCCTGTTTATACAGAAAACTACAAGGTGGAAAGGTATGATAATAGGCTACATCACGCTAACGCTGTTAAGGACAAGCTGCATGGTAACGCTTTGCCAGCGTAATTAGATGTGCGCATGCGTTGCTCATGCGCGCATCAAATTACGCGGTTTTTTTGGGTCACCATATTTTAAGGGTGTTCATAAGAAGTTCGCTAATATGTCTTCTTAAAACGACACGCAAAAGCCCCACCCTGAAGTGGCACCGGAAGAAGGTCAACCGAAATCTTAGTTGTTGTGCGTGATAGGAAGTAAATTCACCTTGAAAATGGCGCCAGGACACACAGGCGAATAGTGTCTGCAAGAATAAGTTATCCTGGCGCTGTCCACCCATTTCTTTAAACATCTCTTTGCTCACAATCATTGCAATTAAAATAACATATTCCAATTCCTCCCACAAACTAAATCTTTAACTCCCCAGACATTTCCAGTTGTTATAAGGCAGTTTTCCATGACCATCCTGTGGATTGAAAATTGAAAAGCATGATAATATGTCTAATAACTTATTGTTGCTCAAAAAAACTGTTTTGGAACACAATTTACAACGTTCAGCAAACGACTACATGTACCTTGAATTCAACTTCGGAATGCACGGATCATATCTTAATTAAAAATTAATAGTTGTAAGAATAAACAACATGTTATTTCTTAGTTTAAAGAAAGTGTAAAACAGTGCAATTATAACGTGACATCATGTTAAAACGAGTTAAATGCAGGGGAATTCCCTATTTCTATAGACGCAAGGGTGTTTACAATTTCTCAATTGTCTTTTTTGCTAAATGGCAATGGGAAAGCAAATATGTAATTTAGTAATTGGATTTCTGTTTTTTTTAATTTCCCTGACAATTCCAGATGTTCCAGGTCCGGTTGAATCCTGATAAGCCTGATCCACAACGTAATGTTTTGTTTGGCAAATCTTACGTAAAAAAGGCTGACGACAATTTAAAACATTATGTACATTATTTACATGTACTGTCATAGATGACATGTTTTACGTTTTGCATGAACTGAATGAAGTTTGTCAAACTATGATAGGCTGGAGCTTTGTATACTAGCAAGACGGTCCAACTTCGCTCCCCTGCCATTAAGTCACTATAAGTTCTTGCACCGTGACGATTTTGGAACCACTGCACAGAAGACTAGACAAAAGTTTGCATGAGCGAAATTGTGAGTATATATGACATGTATACATGTCTATAGACGCACGATTTGTGCCAATTTTTATGCCATATAGATTTCATAGAACACTCGTTTTTCAGCACCATATATTTTTGGCAAGAGGCTCTGCGTGCCACTCAAACAGTAGAGTATAGCCTACTATATCAAGTCCGCTCACCCAAACTGTCCACACAACTTGGATGGTCGAGAAGTTCGGGACCCGGGTTAGAGGGGGATTGAGGTGTCTGCAGATGAACTTGACCCATCGAACCCCATGTCATCAACGGCGTTGAGCGGTACTTCCCATCGTGCTCATAAAGTTTTGTTTCCAACCCACTTCGCCTTGTCCTTCTTTCCCTATCGCCTCATTCCCAATCTCTCAATGAAAATTAACGATAACAGTATTTACGATTTCGACCCACGACCCCCGGCCCCCTGCCGCCCACGCCCCATCGTTCCGATATGTTGCCCCTTTGCCGTTTTTAATAGCCAATGATAGTGGCAAAGTTGACCGCGTATAGAAACGGAGAAAGTGTGTTACTTCGCGTTCCTCATTATTTAGGCCAGGGATAGGCGGGCAAAGAATAAGGCCATGGCGCTGGTGCTGCCTGCCTGCGGATTGGGTATACAGGGCCAACGGCGAAAATACTCCCGAAATGGTGCGTGGGGCCGCGGGGGATGCTTCCCACGATGCTTTGTTTGGCCGGTCCGGAGCACTGGGGGTTGATTTGGTACGAACTGCAACTACGGTGTATATGTGCAAAACTATAGTTTATAAACTTCAGTCCACCACCCCCCCCCCTCAAATTCGTATTTGAGCAAAAGTTCTGGAGTTTTGAAAGGGGGAGTGCTTATGGGAATGCCTAACATTATGACATAGTGCTAAGATACCATTTGTAAAATCATGTCCACGTGTATGGGGTATGTAAGATAAGAACAGGACATGGGAAATGGTGACGACATCTCGACATTTTACACATCTTCACCATTAAAACGCATTCACATCTATCTGCCTATACATATATACTGAATGTCCTCTGGAGCTTTGTATTAAAGTTTTATTGACATGATCTGTAGTATCATAGTTTTTTTAAGAGCAGCGCTATGACACACTAAGTCCCAGGCCACACTAGGCTGTTAACGCGCGTTTGGCTAGCCTCAAACAGCTAGGGCATCGAATTTAATTGAAATTCTAGAATTATAAAATGTGCACATTAATAGCTCGTGCGAAAATTCTTTTATAATTAAAAACATTGTTTGAGGCTAACCAAACGCGCGTTTGCAGTATATAGTGTGGCCTAGGGCTAATTCATATTTCATTTTATCAATTTAGAATTTAAAACAATTCAATTCTGAAAGATAAGTCGAAGACATTGTTTGTCAGCAGTTATATAGTCAGTTCATACACAGGAGCTTGCATAATATGGAAATTGTACAATATTCCATGTTTTACCCTCAACAAATTGCATGGAGTGATTATATGTACATTGTACACTGTACATGTATATTCATATTGAGTAACTTAAGTACATGCACCTTGAGCATTACTTAATAGCATACTTATATAAAATAGTATACTTATATAAAAGCTGTAGTCTTAACAATGTAACATGCCATTGAAACTGCAATAACACTACAGAAATATACATTAAATGTGCCAAGATGATGCAGTAATACGTATTCCCACTTTAGATATATACTAGTACTTCAGTTTTTACTTGAACAGTGCAGTTTTACGGTTGTCATTTCTGTTGAAAGTATACGCATTTGTTATTTTCAGCATCAAAAAGCAAGACTGTGCAGTATTTTGAAAATGACATGCATGTTCGTGAAATGTTTTCATGCAATTAAATCCAAATCCAATTCTTATAAGTTGAATTCTCGAGCTATATTTCTGGAATTCCTTGACTATATGATTCAGCTATTCGAAATAGTATAATTTAGAAGAAAAACTCCACGCGAAAAGATTGTGAACTATTAATTTTCTAAAATGGGGATTCACCTGAATTGCTTCATTTCTTGTTGTGCATACCAATATAAAAGTTTACTGTATGTTAAATATTACTTGTATAAAAGAAATCACCCCACAAAATTTCATGAAACCCAACACGTTTTCGTGTCCATTCATTTCTGACAAAACTCACCAAGCTAGTTTTAATAGTTCGAAAAACTGGAGTTTTTTTCTCAAATTTTTAACTGGTTGGGAAAGCAAGTATCAGTTCCTAACAAGTATGACAGTCCTATCGAATAACCGTTATATGTTAAACGCCGAGGCGAAAGCTGATGGGATTCTGCCAACTAGGTTAACATCGACAATCGCTTTCTCGTCGAGATTTTTTTTTTTTAAAAAAACGTGTAGAAAAAGACATTTTCCCAACCTGATTTTTTTATTCCAAACTCGATGAGGTCATGCAGGAACCGTTTGTTACCCTTCGAGACTAACCATGGAATCCCGAGACTGAGACCGAAAAAAAAAACTTCGTGCTCAAATCAAAAGCTTGTAAAAAATTGGATCAAAACACACAAAACGTTAAAAAAGTTGATTCAAAATATAAAAAAATGAAAGACAAACTTGAATAGCAGACAGACAGGGGGATGAAGAGAGCAATCACCCAAAAATTACTAGGGCATTACATTTTTTGCTCACCAGGGTCGCTACCCCTGCTGGAAACCGTGAGGGGTGCATGGCAATGAAAAAAAAAAATGACAAAAAATTGTTCCTAAAAAATCGACCCTGAACATCCAAAACGAACTATTCTGTAATTTTAAAAAAATCATACACAGGATTTCTTAATCGACTATACAAAGGGCTGGTCGCCATTGATAGTACGAGCGTATTTACATTTACCTATACATATACATATACATGCAGTGAAACCTGTGAATAGCGCACATGTGAAAAAAGTCGTCATGACACCACATTTACAAACTTAAACCCTTTCGAGGTTAGAATTCAACATAAACAAACTTTTCTACGATTTATGGCTCTGTGTTCTTATGAGAAAACCAGACTTATGCCTGATTCCCACTGGACGAAATCAATGCTTCTGGTATCATCTTCTGGCAGAAAAAAGTTGGTTGTGTTCAACTTCTATCTCAGCAGCGCCCTCTACTGAGAGCAGCCGGTTTTCAATTGAAGTGCGCATGCGTGCAGCGCGCTGCTTTCCGTCCAGTGTGAATCAATCATAAAGCAAATGCTGCGAATCCAACTTTTTTTTTAAAAAAAACAAAAAACAGCTTCATGTGTAACCTGGATTCCCGGTTTATCAAAGAAAAAAATATTCTAGTTCTTCCCAAACGATTCTTGATGACAAATGGCGCATCACGAAAACACGAGCAATTGGCCCCAGTCCAAACCAGAGTTAGCCCCATCATTCCTGTGGAGGGAAAGGGGGTTCGATAGGGTTAAGGAAGACGAGGGAACTGCCCCATTTCCGCGTTTGCCAACCAAATTAAAACCAGTTTTTATGTCTCTGTTACGGTGGGGGTTCGGAGGTTAACTGCCTTATTTATAGTCGAAAACAACTTCTCAGAAATTTTATTATACGTTTCTTGTTTAGGTAATCCCCATACAAATATTTGTTGATATACATGTAACTCATTCATTTACGACTGATTAATTAAAGACAAATTAATATGCAATCTTTACCTTGTTTTTTGAAAACTCCATTGCTTACCTGTTGTCTATTTGACCCCATACGTTTTTAAACATATAGCGTTATATACGAGTTATATACATGTATACATCAATAAAATTGAAACCACTTGTAACTTCTTCATGAAAAATATATATTTTTTAAAATATTTTGTCTGTAACTACACACTAAAAACGATGGGTTAATATTCAACCCAATATTGAGTGCTATATGGACATACCAAAATTGTGTTAATATTGGGTTGAATTTAAGTGCAATATGTAACAACCAAATGTTGGGATAAATCTACCCAACATGTTGTGTTAAACCTACCTAACAATCGGTTGTTACACTTGTCAGTCTTGCTTGATGATAACGACAAACCGATTACAGACGACCTCTGATGATCACTGACAACATAACTGTACATGTATATGTAAATCAGGCTTATAAAGCCTGTTTGAGTAAATACACAAAACTGAAACAAATAAACAGTGAAAAAATTGAGAAAAGAAATTGGCCAATGGATATATTTATATATATATATATATATCATCGCCACTTCCAGAAAAACAAAATTTCAAATACAATGTATAATGTATAAGGTTTAACAGCCTAAACCCTCATGTACAATTGTATATATATCTATCTGGCAACTATACCTGAAATTAAAAAAAACTATTTTAATTTCATAATGAACTTATTGAATATTTTAAGCTCTTGAGGTCACATTGACCCCATAGTATCCGTCTATTAAATGTAAATCCCGCGTGACAATACGTGCTCTGCTTCTGTGTAATAAACACACAAGTAACAATGAACTTAGAGGAGTACATGTACTAACAAGGGAATTTCCCCTGTCGGATGACTCACTTCCAGCATAAACTACATATTAGTTATTCCATATATGAAAAAATGAGGTTGGATGGGGAAAATTAGCTGTTACAGTGTGTGTACAACAATTAGATGCATTTTCTCAGATACATTGAAGAATCTTATCATTAAAATCTTCAGAAAAATAACACCCTCTCACCAAATAACCTCCACTAGCTAATATTTTTAATGGGTCCAATTTTATTAGCTAAGAGGGGTTCTATTGTATATTCTTCGCTTATACGAGCGTACATGTATATAATAGAGGGGTAATAGTGTATGCAGTAAATAATGCCAGCAGGTAGCGCAACTATCGCCAAATTACGATTTCTGGAAGGAAAAGTTAGCAACAGGTTGCCACTCGGTCATTGGTAAGCAGCTGATTGACGGTCATAAAAAACCCCGTAGTTCGGGTTTTACTTTACTAGTTTGCATATTTGCATCTCAACAAAATGACGGCATGAGGTGAACGACCGACCGGTGCGCTCTATTGCATTAAAAAAACGGGCATGCAGCGACGCACGCAACTTCCCCGTTATAATTAGGCAATGGTGAATGTCCGAAAGCGAAGAAGGTGAGCCCTCGTTTTGTTGGATAATAGGCAGGAGGAGGCGAAGTGGGGTAATTGTCCCCCTCCACTTGTATCTGGGTCACCGTATCAGCAGTGTGTTAACCCTTCGTTGCTTTCCCTTCGTGAGTAACCAACGAGAGTTGCGATTTAGGGGCAATGACCGCCTGTGGGGGTATATTGTCCAGAAGCATCCTCCCAGCCCACTGACCCACTGATGAAGGAATCTGTCTTCGGCGACGCACGGGTGCGTTTACATGCATGTGTTTCGGGTTCACGGATCCCGTTCCGCTGCAGTGTCCACGGCGAATTCGAATCGAACCAAAAAGAATGGTATTGAAAATACCGGAATGGTGGATCGCGCCAAGGAATTTGACGTGAAATTTGGGCAACTACACCGAACCAAGTACGGTTAAGAAAATTGCATTTCTCACGCAATTTGAGATTTAGTCGTACCTTGTCACGTGTCAAACTGACAGTCGCGGGTCGCAGATTCGAAGGAAGTACCCGAAGATTAGTTAAATTACTTATAAATCGAAAACGACCCCAAAGACATGAAACTATCGAAAGTTGTTTGAATAGTCCGTGGCATACTCAGCGTTAACTATACATCTACACCAGGTCACGATATTTTCAAACACTCCTCGTAGAGTTGCTAATATAGATTATTATTTTTTACAGAATAGATTTAATCTCAATAAAATCGCCTTTCACAAATCCAATAATCAAAATATTGAAATTTTGCATTTTCAACCATTTAGGATATTTGAACATTGTTGTGTTAATATAATACAAATGGTACCATTAAAGCTACGTATATATAAAGACAAAAAAATGTATTTGTACAGTTTAGGTATATTATACCGTTATTGACCCACATTGTTTTCTAAAAGTTTCTAATATTTCGGAAGGCATATATATAAAAGGAGCGATGAGGATCAATAAACATGGTGGTGTACAGGAAGTCCACACTTCTGACTTCCTGGCTGGAAGAATCGCCTGGTGTTCAAATACGAACAGGTTTTCAAATGCAGGAAAGGATTTTTTCGAATTCGTGTATTTGGGGTCTTGAAGTCAGAGGTGTGTTTCCAAACCGGTAGTGCGAATAATTAGTCCGGAAATGCATTTGAAAAGCGACTTTCCGCCTGACAGCCACCGGAGCATCGGAACCACGAGTGAAAATGTCAGTCACCCTGGTGTTTTTAGGTCAGTGTGCTCGCTGGCTTTTATGCAACGCCCTTAACACCTGAGCGAATTCAAGGCCCTTAAAGCATTGGCTTTTTTTGCAGTGCTCTGGAAGGACGCCATAGATGCATACGAACGGAGCGCCGTCAAAATAAACCCGGCAAGGTCATGATGGCTCTTTTCGTGCAGGGGTCAAATTTACCACGCCCCACCCGCATATTCAGCTTTCATATTGCTAGTTCAACATGTATACATAACTCAAACATGGAACAATTGCAAAGTGGTTTCAAAAGAGTACTGAAAACGTTCAAAAGAATCTTATGTATACACTTTTGCAATACATAGCACATTCATGTAATGCACATGCATTATATAAGGCTTTCAAATTTTCAATACATAAACTTAAAATGAATTAACGGTCGACCATGAGGTAATAGAGGGATTGAGCAGGTTTGCTTTAATCTATAACGAAAACGATAAATAAGTTATTCGCCGTAATATTTGGTATCACGTTAACCTAATGAAATTGTTGTGTCCCCTAAACCACACACCCATTAACGTCGTCCCCACGCATGCGCATTGGTAAAAAATACAGTGATGCCAATGTCGTCAAGATTAAAGGATACCTGAGCAAACCCTCTATTATATGTGCAACTATAAACTTTACAGGCAAGTAAGTTTATTTTAAAAAGTTTTAAAGATTCGAACATTTTAATACCAAAAAGCAAAAAACGAAGACTTCAAATCCGTTCAAAAATCCAAGCATTTGATGCAATTAAGAGTATTTCAATACCTGAAATGCGCTATTGAAAATTAAGAATTTTTAGGTCATAAAATTGCGATGAAAATCAGAGGCTTTTCAAAGCATTACCTCAAAATAAGCCGTTTGCCCACTATGCATTACACATATGCATTATGCATGTATGCCACATGCATGATATACCGCAAATTCAGTACGGTTGCAATCAATATAAATTATCCGGATTTCGAACAATTAAAAAAAAACATGTTTTTAAAGGTCCATGCTTTCATTTCTACGAAACCTACACAAGTTTCGCGAAAGGTCAATCATATTTAGTTCAATTCGAATAATCGAGTCGATTTAAAAACTTTTCCAGCATCTGTAACACATTTTCCCGTACTCTGCTTTTTTTTTTTTTTTTTTTTTTTTTTTTAGCGAAACGTTTCCTGGAGTTGTTGACCTGGTTGCAATTAAGTTGTCCGCTATAGAGTTAATTGGCACCTTGAACATGCCTGGACAGGCTAACGAGTTTTTTGAAAAATCGCAAAATTTGCAGCCATCTCCGCAGATGAACAACCTCAAAAGGGAAGGCATAAATTACAGACCCAGTGTCCAGTCCTCCTCTATTACTTGCGGAATATGAAATAAAGGTCAATTGGAAACCACCTACGACTATGTAATTTAGTCGACTGACCTCCCATATTTTTTTTTTTTGAAAAATTGGTCAATAGGGAGAGAGGACACACACCGGTTCTACAACCCCGTTCCCCCAGGGGGCGCATCCATAAATTACGCGATGGCAACATCAGATTGCATAGGGAGATAAGCAGGTTTTTAAACCCAGCATTATCAATTTCAAATCAAATTTTCAAAAGATGCACGTTTTCCTTGTGGATTTTCCAAATAAAAAAATCGATTTTTTTTAAAAAAAATTCGTTAAAAAAAAAGCAGACATTTTTTTAAATACATGTATACTAGGTTGTGCTTTGGGCCATGAAGACGAGTCTTTATTTTTGTAAAATCTTTAAGATAAAATAAGAGACAAGGTGACAAAGATCCGTTTATTTGTGTTGCTATGGGATAGCTCTATACTTGGAAATATCTACTTGGCTTTCTTGGAAATATCTAAAATTAAGCTATACAACATAATATTACTTGAGGGTTACATTATGCTGAAAATTCTTGTAAAATGTAACATGCATGTACAACAGTATAAAATCTCAAAAAATTTTTAAAGAATAATGCTGAAATTATCCGGATTAGTTTTTCATTAGTTATGCAAGTTAGGTTAGAATATGCTAGATTAAGCATATGTTAAATTTGTTGATGCTATGCAGGTCTTACAAATCACTGTATACACGTATTGCATGAATAACAAAGTATGTTGATGTCTATCATAATTTTGTTCAAAATATAATAATACATGTACACCAATTGGTATGTATTCGATAATTACTTTTATTTACACATACATTTGGCTCTCGATATAACAAACATCAAGGAGATGGAACATTTCTTCGTTATATCGAGAGGTCTGTTGCTACATCTATAACATTTTTATCGAGTGAAATGTCATAGATTTTTGCCATAAAGATAATTCAGTCCTATCTTAAACACCAGAAATACAATTTTTGCCAAATGCAGGATAGTCTACACACTATTGCTGTTTGCGGAATTTTATTTTTGCAGTATTTTGAATTTTTGACTACCCCTTAAATAAGTGTTAGCATGTTTTGAAATTTTAACTTTTTAAAACCATTCCTTAAAATCAATGAAAATATGAATTTAATAACCCAACAGGATGATCTTTGTCATTGACATACGAATTACTGTTCGTTATATAAACAGTCATTTAGTATTGTGGGATAGCGAAGGAATCAGCCGAACTGTTCGCTATATCGAGCGGTATACTATATACATAACGTTCGTTGTGCAGAGAGACTAATACATGAGAGGCACAGGCATTTTGGACTTCGATTGGCCGAATATTGGTTAAATTGCCAAAAATTTGCCAATGAAACCAATAATGGACTGATAGTGGTCCAAGATTACTGTGTCAATATACTGGGCCAATATCGCTCACTTATTTTGCATTCAATAGTGGGCCTATAGTGGTCCAATTTTTTTGCCATTGATGTTTCAGTTACATATTGATAACATAAGATAACCAATATTGGGCCTAAATCTGTTCCAATATAGGTCCATTTACTGTAATCTATATATTAGCAATTACGGCAAAATGTTAACAATGCAATATTGTGCCAATATTGAGTCTATACTTGGGAAAAAATCCTCCTCCAGTGAAATGATTTTTGTGTAAATTTTATAAGATTGGAAATTGCTCACTGATTTAAAAATAGTTTATAAAAAGACCTTTGTCAGACTCTAAAATTAAATTCATAAATATTCCAATTCTTATACTAAAAAATGTATACAGATTTTTCAATTAGGTCAAACTTTAAAAAGCAGAAACATCTTTTTTACATTCGCATCTGTTAAATAGTACAGTCACTTAATAGGGTCCTAATCCAATGTATAAGCATGCAGTCATAACACGAGATTTCTAGTATTTTCGCACTACACGTATATAAACTGTATATTCGTCTACTTAAGCCCGAGCGTAGACGAGGCCTTAACCTTAGCAGTACAGGATCGACGTCCGCGCCACCCTGTACGCCGCGGTGTCAATGGCCTGCGCAGGCGGCATTCAGGCTCGCTTTCGTAGCCGCCAAATGGAAAGTAGGTCAGCGTACGTTTCGCTTTGCACAGCGGCCTAGCGAAGCAGGTACGCCGGGGTGAACGACCTCACCAGTTGCGTGTATTGATATTCGAGTGCGCAACCAGAAGTGGATCATTTTGGAGAACCATTGCTCGCCCTCCCCCCCCCCCCCCTCGTCCACCCCCTTCGGTACCCCCCAAGAAAGTTCATTGCCACCCTGCGATGCTCGAAACTCGCTTTTGTTGTTCGCGGAAGAGTTGCGAGTCAGGAAGTCGATCGCAAACTGTGCTAAACAAACACAAACCAAAATAGATAAGCACGATTCTGGGACGAAACACTAACAACCCTTTGGTATTCCCCACCCCCCCAATAACACCATAAATTACCCCCTTCTTTTAATTGCGACTTGCAAGCTCGTTTCCTAGTGCACTGGATACGCAAAAACTGTACACGCACCAGTTCCTCCTTTTGATTCCGGAATCGGGGAAACCGACAAAATTTGCAATCAGCTGTTAAGCACACAATGTAGGTTGGTGTGCGTTTTGTGTTTACTTTCGTACGAGAAATCTGTGCCTGATTCTGGAAGGAGTTATAGCATGCACGCAACCCTTGCTATCCGTGGACTGCATACACGCAATACAATATGCATGTTAGTAGATTGCAATTGTTTGGGACACATCTGAAAGTTTTTTTCGCATAATTGGGTTAAAGTATTTTGGTGCCAAATTAGTTCATTGTAAAATATTGCAGTTTCCATTTCGAAAATGCCTTATCAGCTATGACAGTACCTATAAATTGCAAACCATGGGCAATCCAAAATTTCGTCTATATTCTAACACCTTCTTCACACCGACCAAATCAAGTGTACTGATGTATATCAAGTCTTGATCGAGTTGCGCGAATCCAATCAAGTTGTCTGCTCCACTTGATGTGGATCAAGCTATCTGTCGTCTGCACCTCATTTTAAAGTGGCTTCACTTTCATAGTGTGTATGTTGTCCTCCATCTTGAAATGTACACTGAAATGGTGTTCAACTTTTAGAGCGCCCTGTATACTATGGTCACGTGACCAGTTTAACTGAGTTCGGAGGTGTGAATTAACACGCAAAAGTTTTGCTTGATCCACATCAGTGGATTTACATCAACGTCGGTGAGAATATATAAGGTGTAATGCTCGTTAACATAGCTAATTTCAATGAAGCTATTCGCATATATAACACTGTCAATAAATGAAGAAGGACAAAAAATACCAGAAATATACACATCCACGGTACCGGTATTTTATTTGACCGCATATATCAATAATAAGGGTAATCCCTTACATGTCACCTTCAGAAAATGTGAGGCGCGAGCACTTAGGGAATTCCCCTAACAACCAGGGTTTATTCGAGACTCGGGGTTCATCAGAAATTTCGCTCGCGAACGACCCGGGGTTTAATTGAGTATTTATGGTAATTTAATTTCAAGTTTGTAATTTTGTAATAAAATACCCGTGTTGGGAAAAGTTTCTTAAATAGAGGGATTGAGTTGAGCAGGTTGGCAGCAATGTTTTTTGACGAGAACGCATTGGAAAAACATACAGTGCTGTCAATGTGGTTAGCATTAAGGGATCATTAAAGGAGGCGTGCTCAATCCCTCTAATTTCATTAATTTAACGTGATAACACAACGACTTTGAGAAGCATAGCGACTTTTACGGCGCATAACTTATTGATGCGCATGCGTAATGCTGTGTTTATCGTTTCCGTTAAGATTAAAGGAAACCTGCGCAATCCCTCTACTGTTCAAATAAGGAACGATGATTTCATATTCAATTTTTACCCATCAATACAAATAATTACGTACGATCTCATATATACATGTATAGAAACTATACATGAAAACGTATTTTACTCATAACTTAATTCAGTTTAATATACAATGTAACTTAATCAACGTTTTGTATGAATGCGCACCTGTGAAAATATGTAACCAGTGCAAAAATAAGCTTTTATAACTTTTGCAAATTTCTTAAAATCAATTAAGTCTGTAAATTTTCCATAGCGTTTGAACAATTTTAGAAATAATGATATAAATAAATGCTTACTCGCAACTTTGTGTCTTTCGTGTTGTTTTGCAAAATAATATGTTGTTTATTTTAATTTGAAATGGTTAGTTAAATTACACCAAAATTTCTCTCACTGAATCATTTTATTGTAAACTAATAATTTTTTAATAACGTTTACACAGTCCATTTCCTTCGTGTTTTTTATGAGTCAGTAAAAAAAAAACATTTAAGAGTGCCATTCACGAGATTGCATTTTCCCAGCCAATTGATGCTTGGACTACCATATTGATTCCCAAGACCTTTGGTCTGTTTATACAACATGTGTAAATATACCTCTATATGAAAGCCACTGTTCCGTATGAGAGGTTTTATGTCTTTCCTTAATTTTCAAAACAAGCAAAAACATTTCGTATATTGTTAGCGTTACCTTACAGAACGGTATATATCTGAACGTTACACTATAACAATATAACAGAAGTGAACAATTATATTGCATTATGTTGTTCAACTCAATTAATACAACATTCATTTATTTGGGTTGTATCCTGGTCACCCCAAGACAGTTTCCTCGATTCTCAAAGTCATTGCTCGTGATGGTATCGGTTGAGAATCGATTCGTAATTAAGTTGCATCACCGATAAAGGCCAAAGACGCCATTGTCCTTTCAACCAATCAGAGAGTTACATTACATGACGTTATACGTGAATAAATAAACGACCAAAACGAGGTTTATGATTTGGGAGGAAAGGCGCTGTAAACATGGCGCTCAGCTGTGATATTTGGGAGATCCATGGTATAGAGATGGATTTATCTCGACTCCATTATATCGCCATAAACGGGGTCTCCGAGCTCTTTTGGCCTGACCTAGATTACTTTTCACGAAGCAATAATAAACACAAAAGGGTTATATTTGGTTGCAGATTCCAAGGTGGAAAAACCTCCGATCTCGGGCATTTTAGGTCCATCAAGTCTTCATGCATGCAGTCTGCATTTTTATAGGTAACATATGACCTATAGACACGTCCATGAACGCATAAAAACACCCAACAATTTGAATTTGAAAAAGTTCCACTCACGGTGAACCCTGTCCCAATCAACAAAACAGATATTGAAAATTTGTAGTTTATCTTTGATGGCCATCATTTGTTTTTTTTTACTAAAAAATCATTTTTGTTCAAATAAATGCAATTTCACCCTGAACGTCCTTTTAAATAAAATAATTATCGTTAAATAAATAGCATTGCCCTGAAAAGTCATCGAGTAAAATGACATACAAATAACAAACATATATTTCTTCACATGCACACCTTGCGTAAAAAGTCACGTGACAATCCCCTTTTCCCATAGGATTCCGAAATATTACAAGAACAATAGAATATACAAAAGAAGCAGCATGTTTTTGTGCAATGTGTTCCATGGATAGCACAATAAAATAAAGTGAGACTAATTATTTAGTCTCGGATCCCAGCCCATTATACATGTAATTGATGGAGTTTTGGGTTATATATAACTTCGGAGTGCTTCAAAGTGTTCTAAAACTTGCTCCAAATGTCTATAGCTTTAATAACCATGCAACTTCATGCTTGTTTGTTTTTGTACGATGGTTAAACGTGTTCCAAGCGTTTATTATTTTGCATGTTCATAATATTGTGATGTATACCATGTTGTGCAATGTTTCATCTCTAAATGTATAAATATATGCTTATGATGAATAATATGCTTGCATCTGTATAAGGATTCCAACAGCTACATTATAGGGCTGATCGCAATTTACCATTTCTGTTTGGTATAGCTAATGCCCAAGAACAGAAGTTACTCCTTATACCCTTGCATGTGAGAAACCAAACATCCACATGTTAGCAACGTATACAATCCACACACCCACACATATACAAACACTGTAATCCTATTATGAGTAACGAGGCCAGTTAACAGCACTATCTGCATGTGCTGTTATAACACCAGACAATAACAAACAGGCTTTTGTCAGCGCACTTGTTGACACTGATTCGGATCCATATTTCGTTATCAGAAAGCGAAAATCTCGCCATAAAAGCCGTGTTTTTGGTAATACAGAACGGTGTTCCTTCGAACTTAATTGAAATCGATCCAATTACGCATGCTTTAAATGGGAGCATAGATTTCAAAAAACCTAAAAACACACAGGTAGGTCAGGGCCGTGCTTTGCGGGACTGCTGCATGCCGGGAAACTCATCCGATCCAAACTACTATAGAACCATTCAAATGTGCTAAATACTTGAAATAAATAAATAATAATAATATATGAATCATACATAGATATGTTTACTTCCGGTATATTTGACTGACCATCTTATTACGCATGAGCACTACGAAAAAAAATATAATTTGTGTTTTTTAAAAAAGTGACTATATACATCTGTATATATACATTACACTGTATATAGTTCTGTAACCAGTATATAGCAGGCATCCAAATTTGAAATAAACATCTTAATTAATTATGTAGAAAATACTTTTTTCTGATTTTCAATTCAAAGCAAATGTGAATGAACAGCACTCTCGCAGGTCAATCACCTTAAATTATGGAATTGTTTTACAAATTGGCATTAACTATTAAAGCTTTGAATATGTATACACATTTAACGCTTGACAGTCGTTTATGCATGTCACGTTGTGTTCGGGCTTATTAAAATTCAAACTAAATAAAATTTGTTTAAACAAGTTGCCATAGATAACGCGAGATTAACATTTACAAAGTTGCATTTGATATCAAAAGCTTGACGATTTTGTTAAATGCAATGGCAATTAATGATCACATGTATGACATGATAATAATTTTATTAAATTGTTGTCATTTACGTGATCCAAAAGGCAACTTTCACATGTCATTTTCAACTTTCTTGCAATTGAAATGATCGGATTGAATGTTTACTGAAAATATACATGTATATATGTAGCTACTTGCATCTATGTAATGTAAAATGCTACACTGTTATATATATATATATATATATATACTACATGATATTGACGAGTATATAGGACTTACATGTACACGTATACATAAGGTCAATTGCATAACATATGCCAATCGTGGGAAACAAGGGCAGATGTGGACTATACTAAATTCTCGTTATCTATAATGCAACGCGTATACACCTAGCTGCCATCTGAGAGGCCTGGGTTCGAAACCCATGTTTTTTCCCCGCTAATTTCCATGGGTGAATTATGTAAATCTTGAAAGTTTCTCTAAAAACTGTCCACGACATTCTCTCCCCTTTCATCATTGTTTCGTCTCCCTTATACTGTATATATACCCCTCTCGATGTTCCTTTGCTTTTTCGCACATTCAAATTCTGGTTTTTGGTGAAATAAAAATTTCCCAAAATTATGCAAACGCTTAACAAAAAAAGGGGGCAGGAATTCGCAGTTGAAATGTGGGGAGGGAGTCGGTCGCCTGGATTAGCCTAGCTATATGTATTTTGAATGTCAATGAATGCAGGGGTGGCATCCATTGTCATTGCTGCATGCCTACCCCGCGTGACGTCACCAGCCGCCATGACTCAACGGGGAAAACGTTACGCCTATAGGTTGCTTTGGTCGAAAAATTGTACATGTATTTCTCTGCAAAAATGACAATTTGCTTGACGAGGCCTCGTAAAACCATCCGAATAACTCCTCTGTGAAGCATTATTCAGACGACATCATCAACCATGCATTTGTGACTGACTATTGGGAGTAATGATCAAAATGTCACCATGCAGATACATGTATTGTCCCATATAGCTCACAAATTCCAAACGCTCACTATAGAAATCATCGAAATTTCGGCAATTAATATCGAAATGGTATACACTTATGTTATTCACACATCAAAGTTTCAACAAGTGTTACCACGAAATTCCACACGTAAAAATGACCAAATTTTCAATGAAAACTAAAGTATATTGCATTAACCATGTAAATAACGATAAAAGCTATTGTGGCTTGTGGACCATTTTCGGCTCACCGCCTTAGTATATATACATTAAGTATTTTATTAATTGCACACATTTTATAACAGATGTATAGCCATATTTCATATTTAAAACTGAAGAAGGTCAGGCATAGGCCTACACATTATATAGGTAATGTGCTCTCACGCTGGGAAAACGCGCTTAGATAAGTTTTTGCTTAGTTAACGGAGGCTTGAGTGGGCTGGCCGAGCTTGTGATATTCTGCATGTATTGTGGAGCCAATGATTATATTGTAATGGCGCTTCATCCATTAGCTGTTATTTCGCATGTAATGATGGGTATATATATATAGGCAGACATGTTGTGTTGTGTCGGTCAAACAGGAAATTGGCTCCTCTAAGTCCCCGCATCTACCAACTTCACCAAATTTGGTTAAAATCGTTATAAGTTTCCCATCTAACTAAAGCTTACTTTGAAAGAACAATTATTTATTGGTTTTTGCGGATGGAATGGCTCGGAGTGTTGGTCCGCTTTATGTTCAATTTTCGTAATGACTTGTGGCCCGCGGCTAAAAAAGGTTGAAAACCCCTGTCATAAAACGCGCTTCGAAACTGCAACGACTATAAAGTTACTATACATGTACAGTGAAACCTGGGAATAGCGCACCCGCTTGGGACCGAACCATGGGATGTGCTAGCTGCTTGAAGGGATCTGCTATATGAAGGTTCGGCTAAAGTGATGGTCATACACCCAATGGTATATACATGGACGTGTACATGCAGTACATATACAAATACACATCACATACGTGTACATGTGTTGAACTATAAACACATCATGTACGTGTACAACATGTATTCAACTGTACAAGTTATGAACGTGTACATGCTGTAAATATTACCATAATTAAGATGCAAAAAGAAAGATGTGCCATTTTTAATGTTTTTTAACACAAACAAAACCGAAAAAAAATGCTTTGGCGTACGTTCTTCACAGGTAAAATCGTGATTCTGTCCCAGGAAACGAGTGTACAAGTCGCGTTTCGCAGGTAAATACGCTATATAAAGGTAAGTTAATTTGCTCTATAAAAGCGATCCGTGCCGACTGTTAGGATGCGCTACTTCCAGGTAGTACGCTATATGGAGGGCTCGTATTCACAGGTCTTACTGTATTCTCAAACTAGTCGCAACTGCGAACCATCAGTGCCATTTCGATTTGCATGCAGCAATGCAATTCCGGAAAAGTGAAAACTTGTCACGTTTCGTGGATGTCCGGAATGAACTCGTGGTAAATGCGGTCGAGTCGTTGGGTTGATCTACCCACTGCCCCCCAATCCTAATTCTGTCCCCTACCCCCCCCCCCCCCTCCCCTCCCCTCCCACAAAAAAAAAATAAAGCAACCAGGGACTACGAAATCTCGGAAAACTCTCCAAAGTCCACTCACTCGCTGCACTTGATCCACAGCAAGGTAAAACGGTTCAAGTATCTCAGAGGCATTGCACCTTATCTACAAATTTTACCTTCTCCCCAGTCCGCTCCCCCTAGCGGGGGCAACCTCTTCCCACCTGCAAACTAGTTCTGTCACTCACCAAAACTGTGATAACGAAAAAACCCGCTCCTATATAACGGTGCTTCAACTCTCCGAAAAAAGCCCCCCGGGCGAAACAATACCTGCATTTGTTACCTGCTTCGCTAAGTAGGCTGACGAGGTGTTCATAAAAAAAAAAGAGGCAACCCAAAACGTGGTTGAGTGTCAGTGTGTCAGTAGGCGAACCGCGTATTCAGGTGCGTCCCTCGTCCGAAAACCGCTTTCGAAACACGTCCGCCCCAACTCGTGCTCAAAGTCAGGGTAACGCAGGGCCAAGAGCGGCATGGTGCCACCGAGGGGTACTTGCAAGTATCGTTACAGCATACTTGTCACATTGACCGTGATCACGAACTCTGCATATGTTAGCAATCGATCAAATTTTAGAAATTGACATTGTACATCCTGAAATAAACACCGACATTTATATACAACAAATTGTATTGCAAACCATGATCTTGCAAACCGTGGGACATTTAATTAATGTATATATACACCCGGAGAGTTTTTTTTTTTTCTATAGTTTTCTGGGGTTTTTATTTGTGAGAAAAATTCGGGGTCAAACAAAACTCCTGAGGCAACGGAGTCGACCAAAAATCCTGAGACATACCTAAGGGTCAACCAAAATGAAACGAACCAAGGGGAAAAAATTCTCCGGGTATACAATGTATATCTCATATCGCACGGGGGTCGGTTTATATCTGAAAATATATACAAACCTCAGTAAGAATTTATTTTCAGATATCAACCGATATATATATTTGACTCAAGCCGGGTCATTTACCAAATTTAACTTGTTCTTGTTTTATATACTGTAATTCAATTTTTAATTGCGTGTGTGCATTTTACATCCTTATCATGCATATTTCATTGTGCTGTCTGTAAAGAGAATTGTGTAAAAACAGGACTTATCATAAGTTTTGCTTATATAGAAACAGGCTATTTGCCATGCATACATAATATATAAGCTTACATATACTAAAACTGGGACATTTACCACAATTTCAGTTTCTTAAACTTAAAAATTTACTTCTAAAAAATAACACATGTATACACAAAATTACATGAAAACCTAAAGGTTGCCAAACAAAAATGGCCTAAGTCGATATGCATATATATGCATACCGAATTATCAGAATATAGAGATGATTTTTATGAAGGAAAACGTATGCACTAAAATAAATTTTACGAAAAGTGATCACTATGCAGAGGTGGTCACTTTACCAGGATTTACTGTATTTACATGTATTTTAATATTTACGAAAATTATAATAGCCTACCTGCATGTACTTCAAAAAAGAAATTATCTCATGAAAAATTTTCATGACTATGTATCGAATGCACAAAAGCTTGCTTGAAGGCAAAATGCAATAATGGTTTTAATGGAAGTCACGCAAATTGCCTGTTATAGGAAAATGGCATAAGTGACTCTGTGCATTTATGTATAGTGGGGGTGTTGCTACACGTGATTAAGCGATAATGGAATTCCTGGTGAATTGGCAAAGGGCACCGTTTTGATTGTGATATACAATTGCCATGGCGGCCATTGCATGCTGTTGCAAGTTTAAAATTTAGCTATTTTTTCTTAATAATGTATTTTATGAAAATTGGTAAACTTGCTTCTGTGATCTGTTTCTTATATCGTATAGGCTAAAAGAATAAAACCGAAAAATTTAAATGATCCGTGAATATTTGAACTTAATCAAACTACATGTATGATATTATCAAGCAATAATAAAGCTAATTTACCCCAAAGTCTCAATCATATCAAAATCAAAATCGATTTTCAACAAGAACTTTCGTCAAATTTGCGAAATTTCCTCTAAAATTAAATTTCTCCGTGTATTCAAATTAATTAGTTTAATTAGGAAATAGGGGCATTGAGGCAAATTTCCATTTGCCGAATTACATAATTAAGAAAAATAGCTTTTTAAACTTGCAGTGACCACCATGGCAATTAGCACCATCAAAACGGTGCCCTTTGCTAATTCACGAGGAATACCATTACCGCTTAATCACGTGCAACAACACCCCCACCACATCAGGGTCATCTGCTCAATACCTCTATATACATGTCCCCTCTCATAGGCCATTTTCCTATATATAGCAGGTAATTTGCGTGACTTCCATTAAACCCTTCCTTGCATTTTGCCTGGTAACCCTTAACCGCTTTATCCCCCCTGTTGATTCATCGAACGCAACAATATAGGGGCTATTGGGAGAATTTGCACGAATTTACTATAGTACGATCGAGAAATGGACGAAAAATTCCTGATTGCTATCACAAATTTAATTATCGAGGGAGGCATCCCTCTTTTATTCCCTTGTGCTAAATTTTTAATTTTCTATTACAAATTACTGGTTCGAGCATTCTAGGTGGAATGACGGAGCATCTTGCAATGAATTCGTATACGATCAAGAAGAGTTAACTAAACTAAAGTCGATAATGCCGATTTTAACCATTTTTGAAACGACTGTTTTAATATAATTATACATTTCAGTGGAAATCATAATCTACTCTTCCAGAATGGCAATTTGAGATCCTACATGATCAAATTGCATCAGATATTTTGTATTGTACTTTTTGTCAACACGGAATTAAACCAGGGAAAACAATGTTGTAATATTCAGCTCGTGATTTATCACTGTATCTATACGTTGAGGTCATCTGCTACACAAGAACACCCAGAATTTGTAACGAAGCAGACGCTCGTATCGACCTTATCACTACAGTTTATCGATTATTACGCAAAAACGGGTTAAATCAGTACAAAATAATCCTTCAAATAGCTTGAAAAATGAGTCATGGACGAATCATATTTATCAGCAGATCTGGAATGAACAAACACCTTCCAATATGTTACTTTTTGTCAAACTGCTATGGTAGTAATATATGCTGAACAATTAACTTAAACATTACAAAACAAGTTACTGAAATTATGTTCTGGGATCATGCTAACACAAAAGTCATCTTGCTCCAAAAATGGATGAGGAAAGTCATTATTATATGTATACTATTTCAATAACTTCTATATACATTATATAGTTTTAGGAAGTTTCATTTAGGAATAAAGTTGATTGTTTATACATGTACACAAGGAGGTTTGCACATTGAAAATAACTCAATTTTAATATTAGTGTGGTATACTAACACGAAATTATAGTTTTAAAGTGTTCTGGGCGCATTATAATGAGAACACATTTAATCAAATTTAGATGCATTCCATGCACTATAGCTGTAACACGAAAAACTTGGCACACATTTTCAAAGCACAAGATTGTAGAACTCATTTGGGTAACAAGATATATTACTTAAAAAATTCTTATATCCAATTAATATACAACGTAGGCTACATGTATAAATAGGTTTTACTGTACAGGCATTACAATTTGCTTAAGGTAACCACCCAAAAATGGCTAAATTCGATCACTGTAAACAGGCGGTCACAATACAGTGATTTTTATGAAGGAAAACATACAGGTATGCACTAAAACCAATTAATGAAAAGTGGTCACTCTACACAGTGGTGGTCACTCCATTCCCTTACCATATGGCATTTCTAGTGATTACCTGGCAGTACGCATGTTTATAGCGTACATAGTAGAAATAAAAAGCTGCCTAGCTAGCATACATGTACATTTATGTCCACCAAAACAACTTTTGTTTGAAACCAAACCAGCAAAACTGCTCAATTTAATCAACTATTCGCGGTTTTCTTAGTTGGCCAGCTTAACGGTAATTTCGTGGTGGCAAAGAATTGTCATATATTTGATACTTTTTATATCATTCCTCTCAATCCTTTATCACCAAACAGCTTTGGAGAGGCCGAGATGCGAGGCTACCATGGTAAAGCTCATGAGGCATGAGCAAAAGCTGACAAAAAATGCTCTACTTTTTTTTTCTCTAAGAGTTTGATGCCCTAGATTCGGAGAACCATTTCTAGGTTGCGGTTTCTTTTCCGTACTTTTCAATGCGTTCCCCCACTATAGTGGCCCTGGGACTACATTTTTTTTTGCCACGAAGATGACCTACAGCACACATCAGCCATCGAAAACAATGCTGACCTTCCATTAATTGCGCACTTTTTTTTATTCCACGTTGGCAACCCTTTCGTTTCTAGCCGCCGTTTCGTAACTATAAAGACCCACTTAATAGCCAAAAACGGCCAAAAGATGCTTTTACTCACCAACGCACCGAGCCGCGTGAAAATTCCTCGCAAAATTTGGCCTTTTTTCTGGCCTAATTTTGTGGCTTTGTTTTACTGTAATTTTAAGCGAAACTACCAGCCTTTGAAAACGTTTCGCGTTTTGCTCCAAATCGATGATTACATGTAGAAAAAGGGTTGAAGCGTGAAACTTGGGTATAACATAATGACGTCAAAGTTTTTGCTTTGAACGACCCACTGTTCCCAGAATTCTGGCATACAGTGTAGCCTACATGTACATATTACTTGTCTTATAACTTAAATAACTTAAAATTCGTAGTTTTTTAAAATTATGCCGTTATACAAGTACATGTATAGGACGTGAATGTGGCAACACGAAGTTGACGTTGTGCGTAACGATTTTCATTGTTCATCCAGATGCATGTACATGTGTAAAAAGACTTCATTGTATAAAGACATATACAAACCGAGGTTTACAAATGAAATTACTGAGACATTTTACGCCATTACAATATGCATGTCGTGTCGTCAGTATAGAGGGATTAAGCAGGTTTCTTTTAATCTTGACGACATTGGCAGCACTGTTTTTTGCCAATGCGCATGCTTGGGGACTACGCTAATGGGTTTGTGGTTGCAATTACCAATTTTTGTGTGTGGTAATAGTTGGAGGATATGCAGTATTCAAAACTCGATGATGGTCACATGACACAAGTTACTATAAAGAGTCCACACAGTTTTATCGTATAATCTTTTTAGTATTAGATGAGATTGGAAAACTGTCGTTAATAGAGGGATTGTGAAGGTTACCATTAATCCACAACGTCTTTGAGAGGAGACAACAATTTCATTAGTTTAACGTGATACCACACAACCTCTTTGAGGAGCATAACGACATTTACGGCGCATAACTTATAGATGCACATGCGTAATAGTGTGTTTATCGTTATCATAAAGGTAAATCATTGGAGGGATTGAAAGGTTTCCTTTAATCTTAACGAGAACGATAAACACCCTTACGCATGCGCATCAATAAGTTATGCACTGTAATAGTCGTTATACTCCTCAAAGACGTTGTGGATTAATGGTAACCTTACAATCCCTCTATTAACGACAATTTTCCAATCTCATCTAATACTAAAAAGTTTATACGATAAAACGGTGTGGACTCTTTATAGTAACTTGCGTCATGTGACCATCATCGAGTTTTGAATACTGAATATCCTCGAACTATTACCACACACAAAAATTGGTAATTGCAACTTGTTTTTGATCCACAACGCTGATTATAGTTTTTTTTTTAAATCAACGATCTAATGGCGTCATCTAATAATAAGACTTTGTATATTTGGATTCGACTAAGTTAAACTATATCGATGTTCTTTAAAACATGTTATGACGTAAAGTGTGCTGTAATCAAAGCACCAGACAATCACAGGAAAACAGTGTTTATAATCAAACTAATGTACGATTTCTTAGAAAAAATAAGAAATTGTTCACTCCAGTATTGTACGACTTGCGCAAACGTTGACCTACAGCCTGTAGGTATAAAAATTGTACGGCTTGTATATGAGAAGAAAGAGCGTAACGTTATCGTTAGTCAAAAAGTGAGCAAATGTCAACCTCAATGCATCACCAAGAGTGCGAATAGCAGCGTTTAAATTGTTATAGTTTATTCAATCGGGGATTAAACTGATTTTAGTCGCAGTACATCCCTATCGTGATCTGATTAGGTACATCTAATGTATGCTATTAAATGGGTGTCTAATGTTAAACTTGGGACACTTCCACGTAATATCAGTAGAAAGCCGCAAGTTGCATCACCTCTAGAGTCTAGACAATCTGTATAGACACCAAAATCAATGGGGATCAATGTTCGAATGATCCAAATACGAATAATACAGGAATATTAGACTATGGGATGGAATGGTTGCAGTCAAAGGGGATAGGGGGCCGTCCATAAATGACGTCACGCACTAGGGTAGGGGTTGAAATGTGACGTCACATCAAAAAATTAAATTGCGCTAATTTAAATAACAAGTTTGATTTAAATATTTTTGCAAATTTCAGTTTTCCATTGCCTCCTTTTTAATACATGTACATGTTTTCTCCTGCAATATCAGAATGCAGTGGCACATTATACATACAGATTACAATGAGAATAACCAGTCTTCAAGGGAGGGGGGATATGGTAAGAGATTTGTGAAGTCATATTTTAGGGGGATCTGACTTACTGTGACTAAGTGTGACAAATAGGGAGGGGTTTCAAAAATCTGTCAAAATCGCGTGACGTCATTTATGGACAGCCCCTAAAAGAAGCTTGATGTGATGAGTGTGATGTTATGTTGGCTTGGGTGTGCATGGCATTATTGCACAAGGCGAAGTCATGCAAAACCATACACCTCCGAGTGATTTGAGTGTGCATAGAGACTCACGCCTGATGCCATACACCACCAATGGCGACTTGGCATGTTTCACGAGGCGAAGACATGCAACATCAGCAGATACCGCCACAAAACCATAACACCAACTTGGTAGGCACCCCTTCCACATACGCCTGCAAGGGCGCCATCTGCAGACACGGGTTCTCATGCACGTCGCCAAGTGGCGCCACCGTTAACTCCTCCGCCGCCAGCTTCCGTATTGCCTTTTCCAAACGCCAGACTCCGGTTTCGAGTCCGTTAGCGCGGAGAAGTCATTGCACCCTGCGTACTCGTCGGCCGCCAGGGTGCGCCGACCCGGGCTAGAATCCCGTGTAGGGTGCCTCGAAAACAGTGTGTATTATTAAACGAGGTTGGTTTGCAAAATGGTTGCAGAGTGAGTGTCGGTTCTCGAGCACAACTGAGTGTCAAGGCTGGTTGGCTGGCTGGCGTCCCGCGATCCCCCTCTGCCATCGCTCGACTCCCGTTGGCTGGTTCGACCCACGTGGCGCCCTACTTTCGCGAAACCAACAAGCGATCGCTTCGACCAAGGGGAATGAGTAGTCGCCTGCTAGCGGGACGGAGCACATCGGTTATCGGCCGTCGTTGTTCGTAGGAGTACGCGAAAGCATAATCTACGGCGCTTCCACCCCCCCCCCCCCACAACCGACCGAGGGGGTGTCCGACTCACGCAAAGTTCCGCGCAGAGCCTACGTTTCTACCCCCGGTCGGGGAACGACATTGCCACACTTCCGCAACTACTTCGAGAGGGGATTTCCCCCTCTTTACATGCACACAGTTTAGTTCATGCGGAGTTGTACACCATCCCACCCCCGCAAAACGAGGAAGTTTCTCCACCTCGACTTTTCTGGAATACTTGACGGATTTTTTTTTTCTGACGTGCTCCGCGGAGATTCAACGAAATCCGTGAATCTTACGAAAGTTTCGCTCCAGCCCCTGGACTAGCTCTACCCCGCACTACGCCAGGGGGCGTTCGGAATTTTTTTTTTTTCTCTCGTGCAAGTGGGCGAATTTGCTCCAAACTTTTGTCGTCGAATTTGCAATTGTGAATTTCGTTAAAACTAGGATTGCCAACCCCCCCCCACCCCCACCCCCTTTTTTTCCGTCACATCAAAGAGTGCAATTTACAAAGGAATTTTCATCTCAAATTTGACCATACAGTGTGTCACGGAAATACCACCACCACCAACACTACTACCCCCCGCATTTACCGAGCTTTGAAATTACAATGGAAACCAAAACCAAGACTTGTCGACTTTTTCACTATGAAAGCTGTAAGTACCACATTTTTCATCTTTGAAAAAAATGACGCCCCCTAGCGCCCGCGTCTTGAGTTGACCAGGACAGAGCTATTTTTTTTTTATTGTGGCGCTGCCGTCGTTTAGCTAGATTGAAGGGCGCAATAACCGTTTCCGAAGCCAATGCTCGCTGGATACACTTATAGCAGCGATAAAATTAGCACATTTTAATCCCATTAATCTAAGGGTCGTGACGTGTATCGTTCGGTACAGCCAATGGGAGCTTTTCTCTCGCAAATTCGCGCGAGATTAACGAGCATCCCCGCTTCAACTTAAGCTCGAGAGTATATGAGTTTTGGGTGCACGGCCTTCAGGCCAATTTTTATCCATAACTATTAATATAGTTTAAACGAAAGCATTAAAGGGGTATTGCTGTACGTGACAGCAAATGGGATTGTGAGTAGACTTTTGGATGTGTTCTGATTGGCTGCTGAAGTGGAAAGCGAAAGTTTATTTCGCTAATGCCATCTTGCTCATGTTAAAAAATAATTTTTTATTAATTTTTGGCTATAAAAAGGCTTGTAGTTTTAAATTTTCAAGCAATACTTGGTGTAATAAATATTTATAAATAAAAACTTGGTGAAAATTCGCTGTTCATTATCGTTTTGCTCAAACGCCGCCATGTTTGTCATATATTCAAATATTATTATTGTATGTATATAATCTGTTCCGCCATGTTCCTAGTGTTCAAAAATAAACTTTATTGGAAGTAACAATTAAAGCAATACAGAGTTTAGCCTACCTCCAGTCCTCCACTATAAATGTGTTGAACAAACAAAGTTCCAGGTTTTTTGTAAAAAATACTACCACTATAGGAAATTTCGCCGTGAAATACATTTTTTTTGTTGCATTGCGGATATAATGCAGGAATGGGTGTTGTATAGATAGTCTTAATGAGAAAATAGGCCTACATTATATGGTTATTTATTTATTTTTTCTATACGAGTTTAGTTGTGCCATATTTCAAACATGCAGTGTATAACTGTTTCATCACTTAATAAGAAATCCAAAACAGTAAGACTGATTAACAATAGAACCCCCATAAATTAAATATCAATCCAATGCACAAATGCAGGGAACACACTAGTGACGTCATGCAGCAGCAGCCAATCAGATAATGTTTTGATTTCTGGTAAATTCAATGCACTTTCAGTAAGTTTGTTTTATGCCTTTAACTCAAGAAGTGCATTAACTATAAGTGACATTTTATTATAAATTAGTTTATAGTTTATACATGTAATTCTGGCCACGTTCTAAAAATGGTCTTATGATGTTAATACTTTTGTAAAGGGAAAGTACGCTATTCAGCGCCTCATATACAGTATGACATTACCTTGTCTCCACAGTGAAAATCGCCGTTTTTACTGTATAAAATACACGTTATCAACGCTATTTTTATGAATATCCACGTGTTTAGTT
>JAQGCC010000838.1:0-29421 GCA_034698905.1 Xestoiulus laeticollis
TGTCTTTGGACATAATTGCTAAAAGTGTCTTTGGACATAATTGCTAAGTGTCTTTGGACATAATTGCTAAAAGTGTCATTGAACATAATTGCTAAAAGTGTCTTTGGACATAATTGCTAAAAGTGTCTTTGGACATAATTGCTAAAAGTGTCTTTGTACATAATTGTTAAAAAGTGTCTTAAGATAAAACTTGTTTATGATTTTTGTAAGACGTAAACCTATATGTACCCTCTGTGAATAACTGCAATTCTTGTATCCTTGCAAATGGTCTCTTTTGGATTAAAGGGCGCGGCCATATTGGAAATGCCCTAATCTAAAAGGGTTTATCCTTAATGGCATTGGCGCCACTTGTTTTTATTAAACATTAAATACTGAGTGGGTTATCGAACGCACTTAAGACACCCAATCACGTGGTCATGTTTACTTGATCCATAAGATCCAATCTCAAGACACGATTTTCTGCTTAATCCTTATTAAATCTGGCCACGCAGTATGACACCGAATCTGATCCTGATTAATTTGATAGCAAATAACAGATGCTAAAAGTTATTGTATCCATAAGCCTTTGTGATCCAAGATGGTGAGGTCAATTCCATGTCTTAATCATCGATAAACATTACCAGTCATGTAAAACTTGTACAAGATCATCTTTATTCTCCTTTTGTAAGTGCCAATTATTAGAAACTTTTTTTTCCTCATTTGAATATTCCTAAAAAGGGTTAATACTCACCTGGAAGAGTATATGCTTTAAGAAATGATGCCAAAATTGTGCAATTGTAGATTTCCAAAGCCCATTGGCAAGGTTTCAAACTATTCGAACAAAGTCGTTTTTTATAAGGGTACTATGTAACAACATGTAATGTAATTTATTATAGTACATATCAATTAGTAAGAAGCCTTGAAACATAAGGCTATGCCGACAAGCTAATAACATTGTGGCAATTTCCATGGTCACTAATAATATATTAATGTGATAATCACAAACAGTGGAAAATATGTACAGTGCACCGTTTAAAAATTATAATAATATTCTAATATATTTAAATTTTAATAGCAAGTCTCATACCTATAAAGTATTATATAGTTTATGGCATTTATCAAAATAAACCTTGAATATTTTAGGCCCTATATTGTGAATATGTAATTTTTTTCTTCCAATTTGTCAAGATGTTTGTAAAAGTTTTACGTTTTAATACGCAAATTTCGACTTTATCGATTACTGAAATGCATTTCATCTCAGATTATAGTTCAGAAAGACTGTGCAACCAACTGTAAATGTTAGGCCTAGTGTAAAAAGATATATTTATCGGAATTTATTAGATAACGCAGTCAAATCTTGGATAGATATCTGCTGCTAAAAGTACCAGTGCATGTATGTTTATAGTATTGCATGTTTCATCTATAGACCATGAAATTTCGTATTTATGTTCAGAAAAACATGGAATTGTCAGGGAAATTGAAAAGTCAAGGAAAAGTGATTTTTTTAAAACAATTCAGGTAACTACAACACAAATTTTTCATTTTGCCAGTTATAGTTATAACAAAGGTGAAGGTGTTCTTCAGCCAACCCTACATACTAAGGATATACTGTAGAAATGGAAAATTTTAACAACATTTTAATGTAAGTAAAAACCTTCTTTTTGTAATAGTGTTGTTTTCGTTTACAAAAACACGATAAAGATGCCTACAGGTTCATGAAACTAGATCCCAATTGACTTACATTTTGCCGTCTAAAACACTAGATGACATAAACGTTAAATTTTATTATATTTTTCATGAGTTTGTTTTCAAGGCATTTTAGTTTTCTATGACATTCTAGACCTTAGTGTTGTATATCAACATATTTTTTTTTGGTTGTTCCCATGGGAAATTTCTTTTTTGCTTGAAATGAATTTGGTTTTTAAATTTTTATAATGCAAATTATTGTCAATTCTAATATTTTAAATTTATACTATTTTTAATTTATAATTGGTGAATTTCAAGCATTAGCATATGTCACGATTTGGATCTTACATTACACTAAATAAGCATCAGACAGACTTCTAATTAGAAAGATGTGCGCATGCGCGTCAATTAGATAAAACCAAAGATCCATATCCAACCAAAATCTTAAATGATTGTACTGTATATGGCATCAAATAAATACATTGTATTACAAACTCCTTACTAATATTAGAAATTATTTTCTAAAGCTTGGCATTTATTGAAAAATGTTTCATGGTTATAAAAGTCATTTTAGATTTGGACACCCCGTATTTGAGGTAAACTCCCTTTATGTGAACCTTTTGCTAGGGTAATAAAGAAATGGACAGCTTTATTATCATAAAGTCAATTGTATGTATATTAAAGAAGCGAGTTTTATGTTCTCGGAATGTAACTGACATTATATGTAAATTATGAAACGTAAATTTTGATGAAAAAAAAACCGTGGACATCCATGGAAGCAACATGCTAGTTTACGAGCATGTTGCTTGGAAAAAAACCAATGTGGACGAGCTAAATTATTCTATAAAGCTTATAAGAAGACTTCTTCTTAGGTGGGTATACTTTCAAACTCATGAATTTTATTTATTTTTTATTGATTTTATTTCTTCCAAACTACATGATATACTGACTAATAAAAGGGAAATTTCATTGGAAAAATTTAATAAAAACGTCACGAAAACGCGAGCTGTTTGGTGAAACCAGATAAATTTACTATCTTATCCTAATAAATTGTCCAACTTTTGAATGCAAGAGCAGGGGTGTTGGTAAGAACCATAATGATATGGCAAAATCTGGCCACCAACATCGTATTTACGTTTAAAATATCTGAGTGTCAAGAGTAAAATAATCAAGCATATTTTAAGGATTTTAAGGATATACAGGGTCATCCAAAAGTCAGTCCACCTTACATTTTTTTCTTAAATGTGTTAGTTATGAAAATTCTGTTAATGCAGTTAAATAGGAACTTACTGTATTTTTGTATGAAATCAGCCCTTAAAGTTGTTTAAAGTTGTTACAATGTTTTTAAGAAGTGATGGAAACGCTAATAGTATAGCTACGCTAATAGTAGTACACAACTGTGCTGCAGTGCTTTGGGGTTTTCCTTGTTCTTAAAAAACATAACATTTTTAAATAATTGCCAATAAAGACGAAAACAGCGCATTTCATACAAAAGCACGATTTTATCTTTTCCTAACTTGACATTTGTTCCTAAATTTTATGGCTATAAAGTTATACTTCAGGTATCAATGAAAAAATTGTTGTAGGTAAAATCTAATAACATAAGTGGATGAGCACACATGGCTTCCTATTTAACTACATTAACCCAATTTTCTTAACTATATGATTTAATAAAAAAAAGTTGGTGGCACTAACTTTTGGACCACCCCGTACATTTATTAAGGATTTTATAAAATTAGCGACCAAAATTTACCCTTTTTTAATTAGAATTAGGTTTATTACCTTATATTCAAACTCACTAACGTTTAAAAAAAATACTACATGTATTTTTATATAATTTTTATCATACTATTGTACATACAATAAGAATATCATAAACATAAAAAGACTTGCTTTTAAACATCAGTTTTCTAATAGGGTGAATTGAAGGCATGTTTTATCAGTGCATTTTTATGTATTTAACACGTCGTATATACATTGAACTAGAGAACTAGACTAGGTCCCACATTTGCGAACAATACTAAAAATGTCTTTATCCAGTAATCTATTTTAATCCCGTTTGGCAATAAAAACCTCGTTTTATTTCTCATTGCTGAGCATCTATTTTTAAACTTTATTTTTTTATAAGGTTGTAAAATAAATCTTGGGTTTTATGAGGAAGCTCGTGGAGCTTTCAAGCGGAAGATGATAAGATGGATTTCTATTGGGTTTAATGCATTTTTAAAAATCGTTAATTGGATTAAATCAGTTGCTTGAATTTCATAGCTCACTTACCTACTTCTGGAATCATTAATCAAATGGAGACCTTGCTGCTTTTTTTCGGATAGGTTTACTACAGTCAAGATTTATTGAGACTGATAAATTTAAGTTTTGATTTCCTGCTGCATTTCAACCAAAAATATACAATTTGAGAAAGTTTTAATCAGTGATTTTTTTCCATCGAGAAATTGCTTTTCGTAGAATTACATTTTTATCTAGATGAAATCAAACTTGCTTATACTTCATGAAAACTTCCGTTGGGGTTACCTTCTACAATTGGGCACTTTTTTATATACAGGGTATGGTAAAAGTAATTTTTTTTTCCAATAAAGAAAAATCATTTTGAGACATCCTGTACTGATAGAAACAAACAGTTTACAGTTTGTTTCTAATCGTGTTGTAAGTTGTCGTGTTATTTCGCACGTATTTTTACGACTAGGCCATGGCACAGATACCTAAAAAGTAAATCTGTTGCTCAACTCGGGGGTTTTGTAGTTCAAGACAACTCTTTTAACACTTTCAACTTCAGTCGGTGGAATTTTATTTACAATTTTACGAGGGGGGTGGATATTTATTCGCGTCAATGTTCACGTATTCACTAGCCTCTAAAAGTAATTTCACCAAAATAAATCAAGTAGCGAGGTTATTTGTTGAGCTTTAATTATCAACCTCAGTTGATTGGCACCTATATTAATAATATTTACTTTAATATCCACAGAGTAAATGCAAAAACATGGATATCGATATTGAAAATGATTTTTCATTTTGTATCAGTATTAAATGTCAACATTTTATTTAAGATTTACGAAACTCTAAAATCGAAAAATTAGTAAAAATGACCACTGTCTCAAATAATCGAAATTCATTGCATTTCGTTATATCGTGCGGTTCGCTATATCGAGAGGCTGATACAATTTTACATGATATAGGTACCGGTTATAGGCATTTTGGTCTGTACCAGTCACTCTGTTCGTTTTATTTGGCGTATATTTTGGCCTTGCAACTTTTCAATATGGGTTATAGTTAATACGAGTACATCATAACTTGTTTCTTGTGGCGTCATGCTGAATCGTCATATCCAAACAACACTCGTCTTTTATCCCAAAAATATTTAGATGAAGAAAAAAAAACCACCTATATTTCCTCGGTGAAAGTTGAGCAAACTGTACATTACGAGCCGACGTGACTTGTTTTACAAGTTCACCAATGGGTTTATGGATAAACTAAAGACCTGCGAAACTGCACCTAGGTGGCCATCAAACACCTCATAATAGCAGGCTAAAAGACAAAGTTTTGCCCAAAACTATCAAAATTCTCTAATAATCCTTATAAGGAAAGGAACTTCCTCATCCGGTAAACACCATGAATGTATTTTCAATGGTATTTTTATGGGAACTAGTGCATGGGTAGCGGAAGTGAAGTTCCACCTTATTGTGTAACCTATGCTGGTGTAAAGTAATACAACTGGGACTATTTTTTCTAAGATAACCGATGAGAAATTCCCTTTAGAGCCTCCGTAATTACCTTTCGATGAATATTTGCTTTGTTCTTAAGCATCGCTTTTCTGTGCAGACAATCTAATATTTGTTCACGCATCAAATGAACGAGCCTTGGGAAATTAACGCGTACAAGAAGTGTTTAGAACGTGTTACTCTATCTAATAAAAACATTCTGGGTTCGTAGACCTTATAAAGCACTTGTACATTTATCTTAATAATGAAACGATTTTGTTGCTATAAGGACCAAAACACATATTATATCTTTTTAGCCATAACACTTACGACAAAATGTCAAATTAGAGAAAGGAAGAGAATGGTTTGTTTGTATGAAATGTGCTGCTTTGGTATTCATTGGCAATTATTTAAAGTTGTTACAATGTTTTTAAGAAGTGAGGGTAGCTACGCTGCAGAACAGATGAGCAATGTAGCGTAGCTACCATTTAGCATTTATCTCACTTCTTAAAAACATTGTAATAATTTTAAATAATCGCTAATGAAGACGATAATATTTGATTTAATTTAACAACATCATTCTCTTTCTTTTCCTAATTCGATATTTTGTCCTATGTGTTAAAGCAAAAAAGTTATAATTTGAGTTTCTTTGAAAAAGTAGCTGTAGATAAAATTCCAACACTATCAGTGGATAAAGCACACATGATTTCCTATTTTACTGCATTAACAGAATTTTCATAACTATAAGATTTAAGAAAAAAAAAGTGGTCCATATTATGGCTTTTCACCTCCCTACTATAATCCAGTCCAACAGGTGATCCCCTACCCTTATTTGAGGACGACTTTTTTGAATGACCCCATGGCGACTGGTGTAAAAAACCTCAGTTTCTTATTTTTTGTTAGATTTTTTTAACACTAATATTATAGTTGTGCGTCATTAACGCTACGTCCCGAGCCTATATTAAATATCGACGTTTTATTGACTTCCCTGAAAGTCGTATTTGTGCAATTGTTGAAATTGGATAGGAAAATTAATATCCAGCCTGAATTGGGTACAATGCAAAACTATACAAGAAGCCAACGTTGCTAAATGGTCAGGTTCTATTAATTTCCCATAAAAAATGGGAAATTAATATACGGTTTTCTAAGAAATATCCCAAATTGAGGTTGTGGCTGAGATGTGGTTCATTTCGTCAACATCGTTTTAATGATTTGTCCAATAATTGAACCTACCGCTTTTTAATTACCGAACTTCACTAATTTTTTCCGTCGTTTTTTATTAATATTTTCTGAAACTCGCTTTTTGTAGGGTTTCTATCTTCCTGTTTTTTTAAAGTTTATTCAATTAGTATTTTCTAATTACATATCAAGGCTGATAACAATTCACCGAGGCTTTTACGTTGTCATAGCTAACCCAATTAATCGTTGTTAGAATTCCAAGGCCTCCAGATACCATTTTTATACTTTGTTCTCAAAATTGGCTAATTATTTCTACGCAATAATTATTTTTATAGCTGCTATTAAATTAATCATTAGTTGAGAAACCCAAGCTACTGATTTAATTTTTGCTGACTGTCTTGGGTAATGAAATGAACTGAATTAAACATCTGGAGAACTGAACAAAATGATAATGTAGCATTAAATCAAACTCGACTTAAAATAGAAAGAAAATTAGCTAATTTGTCCAACTATAAAAACAGACTTGTTTTTGATTATTTTTAATTATTTTAAAAAATACAGCTTAAGGATTAAGGCAATGAATATTGAAAATGCAAAATAAATTACAATGAACTGCAATGGGAACAAGTAGCAAAAATCATTGTGTATTACGTATTTTAAAATATTTTATTAGTAATTTTATTAATATTGCATGCAGAATAATTGTTTTACTTTATTTTTATAATACTAATAATCTACTCGTTTTGGGATATTTAAAGTATTTTTTTACAGAAAGTAACATTTGTGAGAATCCCCTAAAAATAGGCAATCACACAATGCCTTATTGCATTGCGGGTAAAAGTTTACATAAGATCACTGGCAATTTTAAAATTGAATTACGATATCTTAGTTTTATTTCCATTCGGATTATTTTGTAAAATTCAATTAACAAGTTAATAATTAAAGATAAAGGAAAAAGTTATTAAGAGAAATACAGTATTAAAAATTAGAAAAAGTAATGGATGAAATGGAATTTAAATAAAATTGCACTACACTGTATTTAGTTAGTAGTAATAATAAATTTACAAAAATCACTGACTATTTTGCAAAAAAAACTTTCTTAACAAAACACTCGTACAGACGGTTTTTTTTCAGCATGACTAGAATACGTTTTTGCTTCATTGCATTAATTTGGATCTTTTTAACCAAAAAATACAACAAAAAAATGCATTATGTGCTCGGTTGCACTTTGGGATTGGGAACTCAAAATTGATTTCCGATTATTTCCGATAAAAAGTCGTGTTCACACTTTTTGGCCTTTTTCAAAAGATGACGTTAGTATGACGTCATATCTTAGAAAAACCCGAATAAATGTTTATGTATAAGAAATACAATTTCCAGTTAAAAATCTTCAACATTATTTATTTTCTTTTGAAATTTCAATTAGTGGTCAGATACAAGTTTATGTCCCTTAATATATTTGAAAAAAATCAAGTTTTCTGGAAGTATCATTAAAGTTCTTGATTTTTTAATTCAAATAGACCGACATATAAAACTTATGGGTTCAAATTGACCCCAGGTGGTTTCCTGGGAGTTTTCAAAATCAAGTTGGTTATTCCCTTGTCTATCTGAATTTCCATATATAGATTGATTTAATTTTAATTTTAATGACGTTATGAATTTGTTATCAACGTGTCTATATTTAGTCCGTCGTGTCCTTATAAGCGAATGGACGTTGCCAGGTGGGTTTCAACGTATTTTTTTTAACAAATAAAAAGATGACTAGACGTCATTGTTCGATGCACTTTTTCAAGGCCCAACTCACCTACCTTAAGGCTTTGCAGGTGAGCTCGTTAGGCCTAACCCTTAAGCAACGTCACCCGTTGAACAAATTGGTTGGGAAATTACCTGCAAAAAGTGAGTGTACTCCCAACCTACGCGAATTCAACAGCTGCAGTTATGTGGACTTGGAGGTGTAGCTTAAAGGGGTTATTTCGGTATTAAACCTACTGAAAAAATCAGCGCTTCTTCCCTCCCCCCTCCTCCTCTAACCTGAAGACACTTGACATTGAAATACACCTGTTTGGCAAAAAAAGGTTAGGATGACGTCATTTAACCTTCATTGCTTTTTCGTGGCATCCATGTCGTAGTAACGGTAAGATTTTTCAAATCATCAGGTTAAGAAAACTTTCTTTTTGTGACCCATAAATCTTCTAGGAAGACAATAACAGAAATAACGAGAGGGTCAAAATGTCAGAAAAAACTTTCCATGAACTTTTCATAAAAAAGCAAACTATTCTATTTTTTAATGAAAATAATAATTAAATACTAGTAAATAAAATAGGGTTATTGAGCTAAAAATCATGAGTTTTTTAAACCATGACATTGAAATGCACCAGAATACACCTGCTTGGAAAAAAAGGTGCTTTTTCGTGGCATCCATATCGAAAATAAAGACATTAAAAGCTTTTAAGTTGAACAAACTTTCTTATTGTGATCCATAAATCACTTTTTATAAAAACAAAGAAATATACACGTGAAAATAGGTATAAAGTCAATGCAAAATGTATAAAGATATAAATTAATTTACAGTGCCTTGATTGACTTTTGGAAATGCCTTTTTCTTTAAAATTTGAATACTGCAGGTTTGATAAACTAAAACATTACAATAAGTGCATACACACTGTATAAAAAATAATTAAATTTCCACAAATCAACATTAGCATTTAATGAAAGCTTATATCTATGAGCCAAAATTTTAAACATGTGTTTGTAAAAGTGTAAATTTTTTTCTATTATAATTTTAATATTTCAAACATTTAAAAAATCTACATTTATTTTAAGACTTCCAAAATTGCTGTAGAAAATATACAGCTTATTTGCTGTGATTTTTCTATTTCAAGAGCCACATCAAAAAGGTCCCGTTTCACCATTCCATCAACCATACAGCAAATAAAACTTGGTTGGTAAAACTAAATTTGGTTTTATTTTTCATCGAAATAGTCTATTTATTTACCAGACCACGACTACTACGTGGCCCATAAAACGTGTAGGAAAGCAATGAAATTTGTGCCTGGATATTCTTTACAAGGAGATTAAGTACGAGTTTCAAAACTTCTACTATGGATTATATTTATAGAGCTGTTTTTTTAAAGTAAAAACACAAGAAAGGGAGCAACGATTTCCTGATAGTTAAACTCACGAAAGCCAATATGATTGGTATTCACCACATGACTTTTTGTCAGGGGCTTATCGAACATCCGCAGTGCAGGAAAAACGAATTTGTATCAATTTAACAAAATTGAAAGCATCCCAGAAGACTTCAGTGGTTTACTGCAAAAATATGTCGGAAGTTCTATTTATATACAATCTATCATTCGCAAAATGTGATGGGAATCTATTTGTTTTTGCAAAATTCAAGTTTGAAAATATCTAAAACTGGTAAATTATCACAATATGAGCGATTAATTAATAACAACTGGCAGAGTAAAATTAAAGAAGATAAAAATGTATTCAATTATAACGTTTCAACATGAAGCTATTTTAAACCACTTGGATTTCAACGGTTTTTATAGGTCAATCCCATTAGTCCTATTTTCTCCAAGTTTTTGCATAGACTCAGAACGATGTTGGAGTTTCATCGTTGGTCTAGACACGAAACTAATCTTGAACAGAAATCTTCGCTTTTTCGGCTAATTATAGTCACATCATTTCATCATTTTATCTTTTGACCCACAAACGGAGGTTAATGGGCGATTTCCAACTACACGTGCTTCTAAATTCAAATACCAATTTCGAAAGTTTTCACTTGACAGGTAACCTATTTTGGCGCCAAAATAGGTTCGCATTTACCCAAACACAAATTAACCTATATTGTTCATCGTCCATCAGTGTGTCATAGATACATACAATCAAACAAATGAGAAAATTATATTTATAGATCTGAAATTAATCGATATTAATTAATAACTAACAAAATGGCATGCTTTTATCTTTGTTTTAGACGAAATAACAATTGAACAAATTGCTTAAATTGTTTTCATGTGGCTGAAAGTTAAAAGCTGCCTCGACGTCACGTGTTCAGTGGTCATATCGTAACGGCGCTTCACTTAAATATCATTCAGGTTGCATTGCCTTCACTTTTATCTCTGTAATTTCTAGATTTAATCCAGTTATTTTCTATTGTACTTTCACCTTACATTCATCACAAGTTTTTAAAACTAAAATATTACAAGTTGATACTATGACATTATAAGAAAAACCATATAAATCAATAAAAAAAAGCACACAAAATGCAATCAAGTCAAGCGTAATCTATTGGTAATTTTGATGTGTTATCGAAGAGTGCTTTTGTCATTGTGTTTTTTTTTAGATTTAGTCGTGAACTAATATTTAAAAGAAATATCGGGATGAAATCGACCGCATTTTTTGTTAGTTCAAACTTAAATTGTTTTTTTTTGTGATAGAATTTCATTTTCGATTTGAAGATGACATCTGCCATGGCGTATTTACACTGCGGGAATTTCAACACATGTATCTTCGAGTATAAACTTAATTTACTCTGATTTATAGGTTACTTTATTTTTCGTCTAGCAAACAATAATATCAATCCTGAAAGCAACTTTCTCTTTTTTGCTGTTATTTCCGATAACAAAAGCCCTTAAAGCAGTACCAGTCAGTATCTTCTTTGCACTTAACCTACAATAGCCCCCAAGTTTTTTCCTAAAGTGACCTCCAAACCTTAAGCTTAGAAGTGACCTACACATTCAGTTACGACCTTTACCAGTTTACAATGCAATTCCTCATAACCTAGTAACAGAAATAAATTTCAAAAGACAAACCTGTCCTTTTATTATTTCTCAAACATGTACTGTTTTAATAGTGCCATTTTTAAATGGAAATCATCTTATCCTAATTCATAGTTTTTATTCAATTTAATACACTTCCAATGCTTTTTAACATAAAATAACTGAGTATATACATGCACGTGTACTTATTTAATAAATCTTAAGTGATACCGGTACTTAAGATATGCTATTCAAGATCAATTTTACAAACTCCATATTAATTTATTAATAAGAAATCTCCAAGTTTATTAAAAAAATATATATATATATTTCAAAACTTTGTACTTCAGAACTTTTTTGGGTCTGCTTTAAGAATTTTATTAATAAACCACTTATTGGTGTAATTGATCAACTAATCTAAGCTAAAGTCAATTGAATACTATTTTATAGTTAGAAAATAATTGATATGAAAACTTTTAGCAGTGCAACTTCATAATGAATATTAATTAAAGCTAAACCTATTTAGATAAGATGAAATGGTTTTTAGCTTGCTACCGATACACAAAATATGTAATTTACTGATAAATAGATTATATAAAGTTTTTACTATTAAAAAGTGATATTTTTATGGCTTATACAAGCCAACTATGAAAAAAAATGAAGTAAATTTCATTAGGAATACTATGCTATTATGATGTAGCAAGTGAATTGAATTTTAACATGAACATGTAGCTATCACGGAATGTTTACTGATATAAAAATGTAATCCTTAGATTTCCACCTTGGTGTGATTCCTTCATTACTTCATACTGTATGTTCATTAATTCCTTTCACTTGAATTAAAGTAGGTCAGGTGGGTTTATGAAGCAAAACTTTCACCATTGCACCTTTTTGTGTCATGGCAATAAAACAATGGAGCCACCTGTTCATCTTCAGTTCGTTCACCCTTAATTTTCTCAACTTTGGTTCCTAATTAATTAATATAGATCCTCTAGCTGCATGTAATCCGAATCGCATGTGTAATCCGGCCCATTAGGAATTGGACCATTGAAAGTAAACTGCTAGAGCGCCATTGCAATTCAACTTTGCAGTGGGGTTTATTCAGCAAAAATTGCGAATGAAATTGATTCGGGTTCATTATTTGTGTTGTTTTCTAGGCTTATTAGCGCCATTTCATAATCCCTCATTATCGCAATTTCTTTTCAGAGGTGTTTTAGGCTTAATGGGGGTTTATCGTCCCATTGAGTAATTACAAACTTTGTGTAAATCCTTTGTTAATTCTGCAAATAGTAAGGTCCATTTTATTGTTCCCTTTAATTAAAACCTTAACTCTTCTGCATAATCTCTTTGAAGCGAAATTTTTGTGAAAAGCGAGCTATTTGGCATCCATTGAACTGAGCTTACACGAAAAATTGGCAATGGCATTTTGTAGGACTTCTGTCACGAATTTTATCATGTATTAGACGAAATGAAAATCAAAAAATTGTTTAAATATGTTGGTGATAGTGTTGAGAAATTAACAGATCACATGGGTTAGACCAGGGCTATCTTAACAACATTGAAGGCCCTGCGCACAACAACATGTGCACCTGAACTGTGTAGGATCATGGGCACGTGCACAGTTTGCCCATTCCTATTGAAAAAAAAGTCACTAATTGAGGCAGAATTGTAATGGTGAACCTGTAAATAGCATACCTGTATATAGCGATAACTATAAGTCAGCATAGTGTGGATGGTCAATCCTTTAGCTGAACCTGCAAATAGCACAAATTGCCCAACTTTTGGTGTGGTCCCAATGGTTTGCTCTATTCACAGGTTTTGGTGTGTGTGTGTATATCCTATTATATTAAAACGCATACGTTTCTTAGTCGGTTTGTTCGTTTGTTAACATGCCAGCTTAGAAACGGCTTACAAACCATCGCCATTTTTTTCCAAACGTTTTGGCATAAGCCTACACGTAAAGTGTTCGGTATATAACCCGGTTCTATATACATAACATAGAAAGGGATGCGCTATTTCAAGGTTTTTCTGTTGTACCAGTATTGCATAAAAAAATAAGTGCCAACTGAGTCATCACTATTTCAAAAGTCATCGCTATTTAGAGGTTTGTAATATATATTGCAAACCTCTAAATCGTACACTGATCAGCACTGATCGTTTTATGCAATATTTGTACAACAAAATAACCTTGAAATAGCGCATCCCTTTCTACATGTATGTTTCACTGTATTGCAGAGATGAACAGTTGCTTCTATGACTTTTTCCATATACTGTATGCGTCTTTCTGTTTAAGCGCTTTTCCCGTTTATGCATTCAGCAGGAATACGTCCGATTTTTATTTTGGGCGAGCCAAAATTGAAAATGGATTTCAGTAGTAATGATCCTTCGGCTGCAAGTTCTGCATGCAGGGTGACCTTTGACATCCTTTTTACGACTTTTACTTCCTCTAAAATCTAAATGATCAAGTTAAATCATCTTTTCAAGACAACCTCTTTGTCAGATTTTTAATTAATCTAGTTTTAGATTTAACATGTGACTCTTTTTGGATATTTTTTCACATATGCCAGTATGGAAATTGCAGGATACTCTTGTACCTGTTACTCTAAAAAAAGTAATCGCGTGTGTGGCATTAGGACCACCGTGCATCCACAACCATGCCCAGGTGCGCCTCCTGGTGGGTGGTTCATTGCCATTAAAAGTGATGATAGCTAATGCCCCACCGGTTGATCTCTTTATGAGAAATTTCGGCCTTTTCTTTAAATTCCTATTGGATAATTATTGGCTGTCCATAGAAATGGCTAGAAGCATCGGTTTTCCCTTTGAAACCCCAATTACAGACTGTTTCGGGTCTCAAACTCGATTAGGGTTTAGAAAAGTTTTGACTAGTTAATTACAAAGGACTGAACGTCTTATTTTCGGATAAATAAATAAGTTTGGCATAATAAACGTGGGCGAGAAAGTGAACCTGAGTTTTTTTTTTTTGGTTGGTTTTAGAACCTACGCAAACATGATAAACACATAACGAAGTTAGATCAAGTTTTACGACCTTTTTCCTAACCTACTTGTCTATCTGTCTTAAAATATTTTTATATTTGGCTCGCGTGCGGCCCAAAATTTCCCTCGAAGATGTGGAAAAAATTATTCGAGCATAAAACGCCCCAAATTTCTAGCTCAAATTTGACGGAAAATACGATGGGAATTTACGACTTGCCTCTGGCTTAAAACACCGAAAATAATTGCGGAAAGTTAAAAACAAACTCTGATTTTGGTATTTTTTTTTCTACATGTACATGTATATAGCAATAGTATCTGAAAATAACAAAAGTCGTATTTTGGGCTTGATTCACTAATTATGTTGCCCATTATATTATTTCATACAAACTCAAGGAATAATAACTACATGCAAATATAGTTAAATCAATTGCATTTGACCCTATCAACTCTTGTCCAACCAGAGGGTGTTGAACCTTAACCCTATGATGACCACCTTGTTTTTGAAAACGCCGATGACCCCCTGCGGTCTATTTGACCTCAAAAGTCTTTACTCATATTATCTGTATATCTTGAGGTACTTACATGTTGGAGAATGAGTCCTGAAAACAAACAAGTTAATGACATCCATGCACTTGTATATTGTGGGGCAATATTTCATCTTCATTGCTTCATTCTTCATTCCTCTAAAACATGCCTTACAATGTACGGGTGCATGTACGTCTACGTGTTTGTTTTCAGGAATAAAACGGAATGAAAATTTTCCATCTATGAAACGGTTCATTTAATTTAATTATTAAAGATAAAGCATGCATATTGCAAATGTAAAACAAAATATCAATATCAATCGGTTGAAACTTTGAAATATTTTGGGCATAACTTTGCTAAGTGTATATACGAATATATGTAACGAATATTATTTATCAATGAAAATAATGTGTCAAAGTGAATTAAGTTTTTTATCCACATACACTGATTTTTTTTAAATGTAAGGGTTATACAGTGAAACATACATTTGCCAACTACTTGAAATTTCAAAGATAACTAAACAATTGAAATCAGCATTTAAAAAAATTTAAATTCTTGGGGTCACAAAGCCCCAAAGGTGGTCAAAAGAGGGTTAATCAGTAAGGGATCACTACTGCAATTCCTGGTTTGGTACTTTTTGACAAAATACAATTGCCCTGATCATTGCTCTACCGGAAATAAAAAAACTAAGGCATCACCCTAGATGCCCACTATTTTATAATCCTTCATTGCACTTTAATACTCCTGAGTGGTTCATTTTATAGCTCACTCTGTAATCCAAATTTACTAAAATGGGTTTCAGGCGGCCAAGGAGGTCCTGTTTCATCGTCGTTTTCTCAGGTTTCAATTGTCGTAAAACGTCAATTGTTCCTGACTAAAATCACACCTCAAGTATCCAATCAGTGTAGATGACGATGACTTATAATCTGAATTGTTGAACCGGAACACATTTTAGCGGGGAAGAATGCATTTCAAACCACTCTTAAAAAGGGGGAAATCAATGGTTGGGGTCAGTGGGGGTAATTGAGATTGATGCCAGGCAGACGTATTCATCAATTTATAAGCAAGTGAGCCTGAAAATGACCACTGGTCAGTAGGAGGTCTTTAGAGTCGACTTTCCATCGACTGAAAATGACATGTTTTCGAACCAAACGTCAATTCGTTTTGATCTAAGGTCAATCTAGCGTGTCGCTAATCTCGTCTTTTTTTAATAAAAAAGTTTTATCTTTTGGCATTTTGGTAGTGCTTATTACGGTCCGAAAATAGACGTTTATCTGTATTACCAGATGTGGAGCAAAGGCTATATTTTTGAGTGATTTGATGATATTATTTCAATTTTCTAGCTCTAACGTCTCGGATTTCGTGCTGAATTTTAGGAAAGTTTTGACTGTAGAGTTGAAATGGATCGATAGAATGAGGGAAGTGATTTTGATGGCATAACCTTATAAAATTTAAAAATAACGTCTCAAATTTACGTATCTTCATTTTATGTTTGTTAAGTACGTTTTGATGAAACGATCGATAATCATACTTAAAGAGAAATTTCAATCTGTTACCCTTAATATTAAACCTTTCGGAATATCATAAATTCATATATTCTAATTCATAAATTTTAATATTAATACGCAAAATAAAAATTACAAAAATACGCCATCTGAGACAGCTTCATTTGTTCATTATTTCATCTAACCTACAGAATTTTAAAGAAGCTCCAGTCACGTTTTTTATTTTGTCTTGACGTCATTTCAGAGGATTAATATCTATTCTATACTCATGAAGCTGTGTTTTGTCGTGGATGAAATTTTCGAGGTGAATGACCCAGGCGTTTCAATGAAATGTCATTCAGGATGTATTTCCTTCTCTTCTATTTCTGGTTTGCAAAATTTTGTCATCTTTAAATTTGGAAGGTCACTTATTTTATCCACTTGCAACTCATATGTTGCAAGCACATCTTACTAAAATATTGTTCTATTTTATTTCGTCTAAGACAGGATAAAACATGACAGACGTTAATATGTGCTATGAAGTCACATATCACATACATATATATTGTCCAAGTCCATCTTTTCGGTAAATTCTGTTTGAAAATATCATCCTCATTAAATTTGGCGAGGTCACGTATTATAACCAATTAGGGTAGAAACAGCGTAGAGCATGGAATAGCATGAATCATATCATGGCCTTGAAATGCTCCATGCTCTATGCTATTTTTACTCTATTGGAAAAGATACTTGACCAGAATTCCTTAACCTTTAGTATAATACTGGACCCTATGGGAAAAAGTACATGGTCCAGTATGATACTGTGTTATGAAATACTGGTCCCAGTATCTTTTTTTCCAATAAGGTACCCTTAGCCACATAATGTATCATACCAGGAGTTTGTCCAATTTTTATTTCGTCTACGACCAAAAAAGAAAACGTGATGGCATTTTTAAAACATGGGTTTTCTACTAAATTCTTATGTAAAATGTTGAGTTTTAAACCTAGTTGATGTAAATGTCTTTCATTCGGTCTTTCCCGTTGTGATGTAAATCAATTTTGAGAGTGTGTTATTGAATAACACGCTGGAAAGCATGTATTTTTGAAAGTATGTTGCGGGCGTTGAATGTGCAAGGTGCAATGGATGAAAATGCGACATGTGGACATCAAGTGCTTATTAATAACATTGGTTTCTGCTGTCCGCTTTCATTTCACATAACTCCATGAATAAACGAGTTTGCTGCATCATGCTGATAACAGGTTAGATTCATGAATGTTAAGTTACCTTAATTAAAGCAGTCGTCAAGTACGCCATATGTGAAATTGGAGTGACTTTTATTAGGCCATATACGATTCTAATGAAAGCCAACGGCAGAAAGGTAATACGGATTATTATTGTGCCTTGTTCTTGAACCTCGATGCAAAAATACTTAATTAAAAAATACATATAGCGCGGTAGCTTATAAGAGCCAGATAAAAGTACATGCAACAAAAATAAAAAATAAATGAAATTAAAATAGCTTTCAGATATATAATTTCCCTCTGCATAGCAACATCTTCTATTTAAGATGGATGCTGTGCCATCTCTAAAATGCTTACTGTAAATACTCGATTAAACACCGGTCTCGAATAAACCCCGGGTGTTAGGGGAATTCCCCAAGTGCTTGCGCATCACATTTTCTGATAGCTTCGCGCAGTGCAATCAGGAAAATAAAATACTTGCTTCTGGTTAGTTTTTGTTATTTTTAATTTATTGATACAAATTGATAAGGTTTCATTTTGAGATAATTGTCTAGAAAATTTCATTTTTCGTGTAAAATCTTTTATTTACGCTAACCGTCACTAGGGAGCGCTCATGCAGCGTTGACAGCTTCATATTGTTATGAATGCATTTTTTACATTTACAATAGCAATTGTTTGGGCTTAATAATGTCAACGAACTCGACTAAATTTTGATAGATGAAAATTTCACCTGAGATTGAGCTGCAAACAAAATTTTAGCTCTCCAGGACTTTTGAAAGATAATTAAAAACTACTTCAAAGAAGTCGAAACAAACAAACAGACAAGCAAATCAAGCAAGCACTGTTCATGACAAGGTAAATGCATTAAAAGATTTTAATAAAAGAAATGTATTAAAACATATGACTCCAACATTATGTCTTAGGGCCCTTTAAGATAATTTTATTATTTTTTTGGCAAAGCCCTCACTGTAGTATAAACATAGAAATGATAATTTAGTTCAAAGTTGTACTATTCAATGGCCAATAATAGGTTTGTTAACTCTACCGACGATAAAAGATGAAATTAATGACCCAAAATCTTATTAGTCATTTGGAATCATATTTTGCAATGAATTGCCTGTCACAGATATAAGAGGTTTAGTCATTCCATCTGACAGCTCTCATCCAGTTCATTGAAATTCATATTAATCCTTTTCATCCAATTGCATTTGAGGTTAAATTTCCACGTCTTTGGCTTCCCTTCTCCATTTAACATCCCAGGCATATTTCAATATTTTTGCAAAGTTGAAATTGGCCGAAAGGCTATAATAATTCTCCAGAATTGCTCTTGTCACTAATATTTTAAGTATTCATGGACGATGATATATATTTCGTCTAAAAATCATGCTTAATCACGCACTTAATGGCAAATTACTCTTTTAATTACGGATGCCTAGCTGTTAAAACTTATCGGCTGGTCGTATAAATTACCCTTAAAACAATGAAAAAAGGGTTGTTGACCGTATAGCCTTCTAGCAATTTCAATTTGTCCATAAAACAGACTAATTAATCGCTTATGCTAATGCTAAGCAGTGCCCCTGGTGTTTGAATTTTGAAAATGCTAATTACGAATTATAGGTCCTATATGTCTATAACGATTGAAACAACAACAAATATGGAAATCCCTCTACTTGCATTGTTACGATAACATGTCCAGGTGGAAAAATTATATAAGCTTAGGTTATATTATAATATCTCATGTATAAAAAGCATAAAAGCCCTATTTGGTCCTATGACCATGACTTAATGGATAACCTCTCCCCTACAAGATTTCAATTTTATTTGCCACTACGTGGCATTACCTACTCGCGCATGCGCTGTTTTGTAACGTGGACATTGTTCATATGCATTGCTTTATATGAAAATAAATAATTCGTTATACAGCATTTTTCTTATAGGCCAATTTTTAATGACTGTATCAATAGGCCGTATAGCGAGGTATGGTGTACTACATAGCATGGTAAAAACAGCATTTGAGAGAAGTTTTATGCCCAATAAATATACATTTTAGCTTGATATATCGAATTGAAACACTCAAAGATAAAAAGTTCAGTTTGCAGTTTAATTCGGACGATGGACTCTTCAATATGTTTTTAGAGTTTAATAGGAGTTTTAAATTACTCTGTAAATAGCTATCGTTATTCTTCTAAATACACTTTTGACGTCATGTCCATCTCGCATGCGTGATTACTTGAAATCGATATGACCTAACTCTTAACAACATCATTTATTGGACACCATAAGATTGAATAACATGTTTGTTGCTGAAGTCACGTGTTAACTTTGAGTCAACTGTATGGAGCGCCGTATTTATATTTCCTATTGTCCAAGAAGCTTTTGTCCACAAATTATGCTTGTATTAATTAATTAGCCCTATAAACTATATATTACAGCTACTTTTCAATGAACATGCCATGTGCATTATAGGTATAGCGCTGTGCATTATGGGAAGTGTAGCGCTGTGCATGTATTGTGCCTATTGTGGGACGTGCAGTTGGGAAATATAGTGCAGTACATGTGCAGTGAAAGAATATAGTGCTGCACATGTTCCTTATAAATTACATGTAACAAGATTGGCTATAACATGTTAGCGTTTTCTTGCCATGCCTATATACACTAGGGTCTTTCACGCGAGCGCTGTTAAAGCACAAGCCGCGGCCACGTTTTTCCCGCGTAATTAGATGCGCGCATGATCAGCGCATGCGCACATCTAATTACGCGGAAAAACTTTGCCGGCAGCGCTAGCGTGAAGGAGCCTACTGTATAATTAAACGTACGGTATGACAAATAATGTCAGCAAAGTTGAAATTAGCGGGCGTACATCATGACCAATTACGAGCCAGAATTAGCCACGTGTCTATCCCATCGCTATTCTGAATAACCGAATTTAATAATTGTTCTAGTCGGAAACTATTGCACCTCCATTAAAAATAGCCTCACGCATGCGTATATTCATTCCCGCCTTTAAAAAAAGCGTTTCCGGTTCTCCCAGCCAAGCTCACTTGTAAACAACGATATAATTTCTAAACAACTCGTACATTCTCAGAACTTTTCTTCACTTTAATATATTACTATTAAAAAAAATTGTCGCCCAATCGACCTTTGACACCAAACACTCGCTGGTGGGGGGATTCTTGTCCCAATTCGATTGACCCTTTGAACCCTATTGCAGCTGGAGGTCGTTGGTGCCGCTTAGTACCATGGCACCGTCAACAAGAGGGTGTATTCGAAAAAGAAGAAGAAAAAAAGAAGAGGGTAATTGTTAGGATAGCAAGAGAAACAAGATGGCGCTGAAGTGATCCATTTTGGGGAAACCAATTTGGCGCTAATTATGATTCAACCTCACTCAGTTGCCAAATTGCTCTCTAAAATGGACGCTGCGTGGCGTTTTGCCCACTCTATTTTCTCCCCACTTGAAATTCCACGCTACGACGTTGTTGCAGTCACCGGCCGTCGCCCATTCGAGGCGTGGACGGCAAAGGGGAGACATCGTCCATACCGTATGCCAAAAACAAGAATAGCCTAGAATTTCGGCATTTCCGAAACTTCCTTCGCTAACGTGTCACGTTAGGCCTAACTACGGAGGTCCGGGAGTGACCTTCTCCACTTTCCCGGCACCGGTCACGGTGTCCTGCCGCCTTCAATTCGGCCGGGGATAGACGTCGACCTAGCGGCTGGATTTACCGTACTCCGTACTTTTGGCTAGCACTTGACCCTAGGATGCATCGATTGGCACTTGACCCTAGTGATTTATTAAGAACCAAGGCATATACGTCCACCTTCAATGTTAAAAACGTACACTGCAACACAGCAAAATCGTATTTCCTCTAAAGTCTGCATGAAGTCGAAGGTCCTACTTGCTTGAGAAGGTAAACACGGATATAATTCTAGGTTTTGTACCGATGTGGATGTGGGGTATACTACTTGACCCTCTCACCATGGTGCCGTAGTGGACCACAACGTGCATGGGGTGAGCAAATCAACACCACGTGGCTATTAGTGCCGTGTTTTGGTTTTAATCCTGTTCTACGAAAACAAATACAACTTTCGTAACTTTGAAGTATTGCTGAAGTGATTCATGTTTAATTCGCACCGTATTGCAAGGGGATTTAATAAAAACGCAAAACTCAAACCACGTGTTAACCCTTCATCCCCTCCCCCCTCTTTGACGACACCACGTGCCACACTACCTATCTTACATGTATAACACTCTTAACCCTATATAGTGTCGTTTTTGGTTTACACCTGTCAGAAAACTAATTTTGAAACTACGTGAAGTTGTGCAGCTAAGCTAAAATTGCCAATTTTACATTTTAACTGAAATTTTGAAAACAACTTGCGACACCCTCAACCCCCAAAAACTTTTATAGGCCTAAATGAGTTTGTGAAAATAAGTTTTCAAACAATTTACATCAAGTTCGATTATGGATTTTAACCACCACATCGATTGAAAACAACTTTTTTTTAAAAAAACACCTAACCTTTTCAAAAAAAAATTTGTGCAAAAGTGTTTAGAAAACACGTTAATAAGTACCAAAGTGAAAGTATATGGTAGTAGTAAAGCTAACTTGGTTATTTTCAATTTTAGCTACAATTTTGAAAACACCACGCGCCAAGCACGTGTCACCTCCAAAAAAAACCACACCAAAAACTTTGACAAAAGTGTTTTTCACCACATCGAAGGCTGTTTCAATATCGTTATCTTAAAAGTGAACGGGTTAGTAAACCGAAAGAGTTGAAAACAGCTCCTTGGTTTGCACCGGTGCCCTCCCACGTGTCCTTCTCCAGCCACTGTGCTTCAGCAAAAGTCCAAATTAACGACCGTGGAGTGTTTCTTGTCCTCACCCCTTTGGCATCCCTCTCTCATGGACTCGCCTATCAAAAAAGGGATGTGATGTCGATGATATTTCCATCCTCCTCCTTCAGGAGCAGTTGGCGTTTTTCCTTTTTAGCGTTTTACTAGTTGCAAAAGCAGCAGCAAGCAGCAGTGAGCCCGAGGTGTCTCAACGGTCGCAACTTTGCGATTGCGACTCCAAATTCTGCAATTGAGGCCCTTCGACAATGTCGAAGCCATTGGTCACCACCTCAACTTTGTTTCGCGTCGACATCGGAATGTTGTCCCATTTTTCAACCAACTTCGATATCACGTGTTGTGCTGCTATAATGGACGTTAGTTAAAGACTTTGCAACAACAACAACAAAAACAACAAAAAAATAGCACTTTTTTTGATGAAGAGGCCCTAATGAGTTGGACGTGATTCCCATCACCATGTGCCCCCAGCACCGATGGACATTGGCGACGACGCTCGGGGTCCTTACCGTCGTCGTCGCCCTGTTGCTAGTCGTCGCTAGGCCATGTCATGCCGAAAACTTCACCATTGGATACCTTACCAGTCTGCATGGACAGTTTGCTAGCAAGTCCCAGGGCCTTAGCATCTCTGGGGCCTTGAAATATGCCGTCGAAACCATCAACCGTAATGAGACCCTGCTGGCCAACCACACGCTGCACATCATGTGGGAGGATTCGAAGGGGGAGAGGCTTAGGGCCATTAATGCCCTTACTCACCAGTGGAAGGATGGGGCCATTGCCTTCTTCGGCCCTGAGGACGTCTGTGATGTTGAGGCCAACATAGCAGCCGCTTGGGACTTACCAATGATATCTTACGTAAGTTGATCACACCACTTTTGCTCCTTTATATATACCTCATAGAACTGCACCCTGTTTTTTTTTTGTTGTGTGACTGCATTACCCACAGGCCGGGAAAACCAGGGATTGTCAGGGAAAAAAAATTCATTTGTAAAAGTCAGGGAAATTTAACACGACTATGACATTTGTTTTCAAATAACCTGTTGTTACCACAAATATCAATGTATAGGGCACACTTAGCCTGCCCTGATTTTATGGGAAATTCCCCTTTGAATTCTTCAGTTATTAACATAGTTTAACTTAAATCGACATGCTTTTTTGGAAAAAGAATTTACATGTATGAAAAGTCAGGGAAATTCAACACATTTGTTTTCATATCACTCGTTATTATACCACAAAAGCCAATGTATAGCGCGCTTAGCCTGTCCTGTATTTATGGGAAGTTCCCTTTTGAATTCTTTAAAGTTTTTAACATGATATAACGTATAGGCTAAAATCGACATGTTTTTCTGGAAAAAGAATTCATTATGAAAAGTCAGGGTAAATTCAACACGAATATGACATTTGTTTTCATATTTTTTATATTATATTATATATTTCAGATATAATGAGGAAAAATATTTTTTAATAATACAGTTTGTGTGTTTCACAACATTGGAACTTTTGAGCAACTTGACAGAAGTTGTTAGGCATAATAGTGTCAAAAAGTTTTGAATTTTCAGGTGCCACGATGGTCAGGAAAAATTTATTAAAAACTGGTCAAATTTGATGATTATATTTTTATAGGAAAGCATGTCGTTTGTTTATTAGTTTCGTACATGTTTCCAATATTAAAAAATTAATGCCGGTCTTGAAACACGATCATGGGGTAGACAAAATAACGTGAACACGTGGTACAAATTCGTGTTGGTTTTATAATAGGTTATGGTGCACATGTTGATACCACCTTTTGCATTCAATTGTATTCAGTTTTGACTTAATTATTTTTGTACAGTCTGTATATAATTTTCTACTAAATTGTTTACAACATCACGAGGTAGGCTATATTTTACAACCTTCGCTACCTAGTACCATAATTATGTTCGTGACACCCTGTAGAAACAATTTCCATGGGACACTTGTAGGACCGCGATTGTGACACTCTGTAATGCAGCATACATTTTCAATAGACTCGCTATTGAACTGTAATTTTCCAGATGTGATCCTTTAATTAAATTCATGGCATTGATGACACTAATAAAATGTATGGTGTTTGATAAACCATTGTTACAAACACTGGCTCTTGATGTTGACAAAGACCTCGTCAAAATGTCACCTGGAATTCAAGTTTTGTATGGCGGGTAATGCAGTGGTCAAGCTGGGTTGAATACAGGGTGTCCAGGTGAAAAATCTGAATTTTATTCAACGACCAAAATTACTAGAAGGAAGTTTGTCTGTACTATCCGGTACCCTTGAAATCCTTGAATTTTTTTCACGGAAATTTATTTGACACCCTGATGACTCATTGATAGAAGCTGTTAAATTTAGGTCTCATATAATGGCATGGAACTTGATTATATATTTTTGCACTTCCGCAGACATGAATTTCTGATTTGACATGGAGGTTAATTTGAGTTTAATTTCGATAACCAGGTGCTCAACTGGGTTTCTCCTAGGCCTCTAATTATCTTTTTATAAACTATACAGTAAGCCTAATTGCCTATGTGATAGCTAAGGCATTTCCGATACATTTTGCACCTGATCCAAATTAAGCATCGAAACGAATCATTTAATTGCAAATTAAGCACGTTTTGATAGCTTGCCAGGTTAAACCAGTTTGGTTTACTCCAGTTTATCAGGTTCCTCAAAATGATCAACCACAATTTTTATTTGCATCTACATTATATTAAAACTTTTTTCTTATCTACTAATCGACGCATTTCTCAATCCTATATTCAGCTGAATTTGTGCAAAAAAATGGCTCGTTTGCTAATGCCGTTTCGCGTGTCGTTCGGGGTGTTTGATGAATTACTCTCAGGAATTCAACGAAGCTACATGTTTAATATTTATGAAATTGTGCAAACTTCCAACTGGGTTCACGAACCTGTATTTGAGTGTCCTGGGCGTGGTTGTCAACCCCAACATGCCTATATTTTCAAAACCTCATATGGTAAACGAGTGCCATGGGTGCAGACCTGGGACAGTCAAGTAATATATTTGTTTTAATTTAAATATTTAGAAATATATACATGAACTATAATACAAACTTTAAAGTTTATCTTTATTATTGAATAATTGTTTTCTCAATATTGGTATTCAAGATTTATACTTTTTCTAGTTTTAAATACATGGTTTCACTATGTATTTTTCATAAAAAAAAGGTTTAATTTTCTCCTTAAATTCCAGCAAATTTGCCTAAACCAAACCGCTTTATTAATTACTATTCTGTAAGATTTTTTTCATTCAAAACATTAAAGGTTTAATAAACATACGAAAACTTGTATTTCTGTGTAGGCCTATACGTTTTCCCCCCATAAAACCGGATATAACGATCTGATTTCTTAGGTCCTTTGGAGATCGTTATAAGCGAATTCCACTGTAACTTTACCCTTTTTAAAAGTTGACCTCCTGGAACTTGAGGTCTTCGACCCAAAAATAAGGGCCTAAGGGGGGGGGGGGAATGTCCTTAATTAATGAATGGAAGTTGAAGGAAAGAAGCCCATTTGGCTCCTGTAGGTGTATTTCTGCTTCTTCGCTGAATAACGGTATAGGAATCAATAGTTAATGCCTGCTTTGTGCAGCTCCGTTAACCCTTTAAATCCAGGAGGATTCTCATCTAAGCCATCTGAGTCCCTCATTTTCGGTATATAGGGAGGGAGAGTTGCAACCTTAATTTAAGATAGGAATCGCAACACAGAAAAGCCATCGTTGAAATATTTAGTTGAAATGCCTAGATTAAGGACGTCATGGAGTTGAGTGCAATATTGTTTAAAAGTTTAAAAAACACATTCGGTGTTTAGACAAAACACACGAAGAGTTGAGAGGAAATTGGCCAACTATACAAACGTAAGTCATCGTAAAATTCATCGCCATTTTGCTCTATTTATTTCGATGATTCAGCGGCTAATTAAGCTGAAATATATTGCGTGTTAAAATTGTGGAAATTTGAAGCACGCGTGTAGGCTAAGTAGAGGGGGAAAACCATTGCTTAACGCTTGTCTGTGCACGTGGTATGTATTTTCAATTAGACCTAAAACACCTGTTAATTGTTCTTCAGGCAAACCAACTATTATTAACTTAACTTTTCAATTGTTTTGTTCTGGTTACACCCGGTTTTGATCAACCTGCTACACTCGTTTGATACCAACACCTTTTAGTTCAATGTTAAAATCTTCATTTTGCCTCAATACTATGCATGAGGTGCAAAAAGTTCACGAACAGTTAGTTAACCATTATACAATTCAACTAAGGACTTTTTTTAGTTAATTTTTCCTTAGACGAAATAAAAATTGGATAAATTGTTTAAATTATGCTGCACGTGCACAGGTGTGAGTGACGTTATTTCAGCGGATTAATATCTACCTTCAAGTATGATGTCTTTATTTTGTCGTGGCTGAAATTTGGAAAATAAATGCCATATACATGTACCAGTGATATACAGCGTAAGCCTTAGATATAATGGCGCTTCATTTATATCACGTGTTCAGTGGTCATAACGTAACGGTGCTTCATTTAAATGCCATAAAGCAGGTGGCTCAATGAGGATGAATTACCATCACTTTTGTTTCTGTTATGCAAACATCTGTTCTTTTGTCATCTTTAAATTTGGCGAGGTCATGCATTTTATCTAGAATTTGTCCGATTTTTATTTCCCCAAAGACAATACATTGCATACTCTGTTGTAAGCACTAAAGACATTGTCATTCCAGACTAGTAAGCTGACCCTACAGTTATAAAGTTAAAGAACCGTTAAACTTTATCGATAATAGGATGAACATGAGCTTCACTGAACCTTTCAATCAAGCTTTAAAAGGCCAGTAAAGCGTGCACTGCTGAAAGTATAGATTTGAAAATTGAATGTTATGTAATACTGTTTTCCTTAAACTTGTATTGCAACGAAAATAGTTATAGTGTCGTGTAGTTGTCATGCGTTACCATGTTTCATAAAATCGTAGGTGTTTTACGATTACGAAATATGTACAGGAAATCGTAAAGAAAGAGAAAAATGTAGAAAAAACAAGTAAGCCTATAAAATTGTGAGTAATGCCAGGTAATGTCGCTCGAGTATGCATGCACCCTGAGCAAACATTTATATGCAGAAATGTCATAATATGACAAAAAATGGTTTTAGATAGCGAATCCATCATCAATAAAAGCTTCAAAAAACGCATACATGCATGACAGGTTTAATATATTGTAAAAGGGTTGAAAAAAATGTATGGATGAAACACTTGAATCTATATGTATATCAGAATAAAAATTGAATAAAATCGAGTTCTTAAGAAATTCGTATACCATTTCAAACATTATTGTTATATTGGAATTTTTTATCACATAAAACCGAATCAGTTAACAATTATTTTATTCCCTAAAACTCTACCACAAAATTGCATGGCATTAAACTTTGCCATCAACAGGTAGGCCTATTTTTGTGATGTTTTCGTTTTCTTATAAGTCACATTAGACCAAAATTCTTTTTCAACTCTACTGACTTGATCCTATTATTTCCATTCGCTGACTTTCTCTCGAATTTGGGTTTACAAAAAGAGATAAATGTGTGTGGATTTCAAAGTTGCCAAAAAAAAAAAAAAAAAAAAAGAGTACATTTTTCCTTTCCTTTTGAAATCTTAAAGCTTGTTTGTTTCGTCTTGAAATTCTTGTTTTTGGTATCAATTTTTGTCCTCATTTTTTTTTCTGGTATATTTTTTTTGACATTTAGTCTACGTGTTTAATAAACATTAATTCAATTGGAATTCTATCGTTGCTATACTTAATTTTAATTGTCCTCCACTGCATGCAAGGATCGCATGGTAGGCTTATAATTAATTTAACAAATCACCAATAACTTATAGGCTATTGGAGAAACCCAAATTCTTCTCAAGAAACGTTCGATATATATAGATTGTGCAGCATTTGTTATCGAAAACAAATCCTGACTCGCCTCAATTGCATAGCCCTAAAAGTATTTGAAAGTTATTTGGTCTGATAGCCTATCATGAAATATTCAAATTTTGGTTTTCAAAATGGAAAATTTCCACCAAGAATGGTCAGGTTGGAGTATAATCTACTTTAAAATTGGATCAATGATAAATTCTGAACAAGATCTTTGAGGAGTTTGAGTCGGTGAACAACAATGCATTTACAAAACCAGATGGCATTTCATCCTTATATATATATCAAGGGTTGGCGGTCGATTTTCGATTATTTTCCGTTTATACTTGGACATGGAAGGTTCATATTTTACCAAAACGAGCCTGGTTTTGCATTATTGCCACTCTACGGTTTTCCCTTGCATGTTTAAAAAGAAACTGAGAGGATCTCCCTTTTTTATGTGAATTTACTGCATGTACACCATATTATAAAAGGTTAAATATATATGTTTTTAAACAACGATTTTGCAAATATTTTTAATGTATTTATTGGATATACTCTGCATGCATTGTAATTTTGACAAACAAATTTTAAAAGTTAAATATGTTTCTTTCAACATCGATTTTGGAAATGTTTTAAGTTTTTTATAGGCCTGTATACATGTATGTATATTGGATGTTTAATTTATGACCATCAAGAGTGTAGTAGGCTATATACTTATTTCAGAATGACTACATGTATAGGCCTATGCATCAACATAAATATGGTAATATTTTAATAATGATATTGTATATAGGCTATATAATGTATATGTGTTGTATACAGGCCACATTAATGCATATACTGTATATCCATAATATGCAAAGACGAAATTTGGTGCTTTACTCTGTTAAAAACGAAATACTTTACCTTAGATGAAATAAAAATCAGACAACTTAATGAAATTGTTTTGTATGTGCACATGCGCGAATGACGTCATTTCAGCGGCTAAATATCTAATTTAAACTTAAACAATTAAGTGCCAGCTGCACCAACTGAGGTGAAAATCTAAGGTTTACTAACCTCGGTTTAAAATATAACTCCTGGTTAACCTCCAGGTTAGC